>MDKJ01153524.1:0-11853 GCA_005239525.1 Nicotiana knightiana | reverse complement strand
CACTGTCCACCTTCTCCGGCCACTTCCCTCGCCGGAAACCATGACCTCTCACCATCTCCTAGCTCCTGCTTCACCCCATGCCGGTTTGATGCTACCATAAGGTCCTCAGGTCAACCTGGAGTAGTTAAACTCCTACCTATAGTCCCTCATTCCATTTTTTGGCTACCCATGGTCGTCCGAGTAAGGTTCTTACACTTTTCGGTGGAGACCGGTAAAAACCTTGAGTTTTTCTCTCCTCTTTGGGTTCTCTCTTCGAAACCCTAACTTCTAAAACCTCAGATCTTTCTAGATCTGTAACAGATCTATACATATTTCAAGTCGTTTTGATGTTTTCTTTAAGGGTTTTCCATTTTTCCTAAAAACGATTTTTTGTTTTCCAACTAGGGTTTCTAAAAACCTTTCTGCAAAAATGATTTCTTCAAGTCTAAGGGTTCTTCTGAGATTCTTCTCGTAACGGTTTCTATTAAAATCTCTTTTTGATAGTTTATTATGTTAAAACTTTAGTTTTAACACTCTATTAAAATCTTAGGTTTGCCTTTATTGATCTACTCTTTTGATTTGTATATGTGTCCGTCTCTTACGAATACGTCCTGCTATGATTTTTATCTTATTCTTGCTCATTAGGGTTCTTGATATTGGCTTCTTCTGCTTATGTTGTAGTTTCTCTGTTTAATCCCTCTAGTTGTTACTGTTTTGTTTAGATGAATCTCTAATCCTATGTGATTTCTTGCTGCTACAGTCATTAGGGTTTCTGACTCTTTTATTCTCCCTGTTATATCATGCTCGTTTTTTTAATCGCTTTAATCATTTACTGTGTGCTAGCATTGAATCCCTGATTTTATGTGATTTTTACTTGAATCTCTGATTTTACTGTCGTATTGTGTGTTTACTTCGTGTACTCACAGAAATCAACAAATCAACATTACTCATGTCTAAACCCCTAATTTCCTTAACTGAACCTCTCATTAATCTTTTGTGATGATTTCCTTACTGATTTACAACCTTTAAATTATTTCCTTGCCTTATTTTGATCAACTATGTTGTCACACGGAGTTTTATAGTATTTCCTTAATTGAAATATTCTGAACCTAGCCTTAATTGCATGTCCCATACTTGTACTATGCTAAGTTATTTACTTATATGGTATATGCAGTCACATATGGTACCTTTCCTTATTTGCTGTCTGCATAATACCGTTTGAACTTAACCCCTTCAATTAAGGGATACCTATACTGATTTTACATTGATTGATACTCAGTCCCTTAATTAAGGGTTAACTTTGATTCCTACCTTATTTACCATTTGTTTTCAAACTATATATATATATATGCACTACTCTTTCATTAAGCAAAAGGAACTAATCTATTCAACTCTCTCTCTCACAACTAAAAATTGCTCTCTATTCTCTCTTTTGTGCTACTTGCTACTATTCTAAGTTAGCCGACTGCAAGCCAAGGCTAACTACTGTGCGTCTCCTATTTCTTCTTTGTGTTTCTGCTTTCTTCACTTTACTGGTACGTTCTAATTCAGATTTCAGTCCTCAAACCAACATGTTTCTATTACTGCTGCAACTTGTGATGTTTCTAATCTGCTTCTATTTACTATTCTGTTGTTCAACATGTAACTAAGATCCTGGATTCCCCCTACCTGTTAAGTTATGCTTTACTTGTCAATGACCAGCATGTTTCTATATACTTAGCACCTGCTTCTTATGTGAATCCCCATGCCTATGACTGGTACATTAGTTTGATCATGGTCTTAGTTGTTTGGTATTGATATGTTAATCTAATCTGATACTTTGTTGTACCCCTGATCCCCTGAACCCTTAGGAGTTTCTGATTGTGTGCTCATATATGTTTCTGCCTGCTACATGTTTGCCCTTACTTGCTCCGTATCTGTCCCTCAAGTCCCATACCCCTGCTTGTGATTGTTGGACTATTCTTGGTCCTGATATGTGATGCTGAGCTTGTTTTGAGAGTGGTGTTCTCTTTAGTTGTTTTTCATCAGTTAAACCTTTTGTTTATGGAAATCTATTTTCACTAACTCTCTCTTTTTCAAACTGTTTAAAAATTATTTTCTTACTTAACCTTTTCAAAACTATGTCAAGTAGTCTCACATATACTCTTAGAAGTCTAGGTTCCGCCCCCTCTGTTTGAGCATTGCCTTGGGACCTTTGAGCTCCCTCTGAACTTTGACACACGAAGGCTGGCCATTCCACACTGCACTTAATCTATCTTGGCTATGAAATCTGGTTGTGACCACTGCCCGGGATCCCTTGAGGTCCTTAGGGAACTCTGACACACCCGGATTGTGAAAAGGCTATGAAACATTACCTAGCATTGAGGACATGGAGACTTGAGCCTATTCTATAGGCTCCCTATAGTTAACTTCTTATTTTTCTTCTATTTCAGTTGTGTAATTCATATCCCATGGTCTGTAATAATTAATTGTAAACAACTCTAGGGTCAGATAGTGAAAATGCGCGGGGGATATGCATGCAACAGTATAATTAAGGGTAGAGACCATGTTTCTAGGTTTATTTTCTCTATGCGCAATAGCATCCATGTTTAGGTACGACATGCCATGCATTAGATATCATGCTACTTAGGCTCATATATACTGTTTTACTTTCAGCATGTCATCATCCATTGCCCTCACATAGAGATCCTGCCTATAGGACAAATAATTAAGTAAATTGCTATAAACGTGTCCTGAAGCTTCATTTAGAAGTCATGTCCTAGAATAAATAATGGTAACAAAACTACAATCATGTCTCATCATGCTATACACATAGAGATCATGTTCTAGGTAAACAACGATTAAAATCTGTCACCTCTGTTATTCCTGAAATGGTGCATAATGTTGTTGTTTTATGTGCATTTAGAAATCCCGTTTAGGTTACGATGCATCATGCTGCATTGGACATCATGCTATAGGATCTTATTCGTTTAACTGCACTTAGTCTAAATACAGGTATCTAAAACAGTCTCATGTTCTAAACAACTGGTAATTTGTCCTTGCACATCTTCAACACCTAGAATTGCATGTTATCTTACACTTAGGCAAGCCTTAAAAAATATAACTAGAATTGTCCTTTTTGATTAGTGTTCAACTGTCAGCATGCTTAAAACCAGTAGGCAAGCCTGATTAAGACTTTCTTCTCTGAGTTATACAATAAATCTGTCTGTGTTATCACTTAGATATCATGCTTAGGATTTGAACCTGAATATGGACTTTAATTGTGTATGAGACATGCTGTTTATGTGCATTATTTGTGGAGGTCTTTGTGCCCTTTCCTGTTTATGTGCTACCATCTTTATCTGCAGTTCTATTTGTTCATTATATGTGGCCTTAGCATTTTCACCTTTAAAACCTGAGGGTCTTCCTAGCACCTCCTTTAGGATAGGAGTCCTAATTTCCTTCGGGACTGATAGGAAGGGACGGGTAACAGCATGCATTAGAGGTCGAGACCAACACTCGATTTAGTTGTTTTCACGGGGTGGGAAAAGGGTAGAATATGGATAGGATGAGCGGTGCGCTAATACCATGTGTAGCCCCTCTTGGAGGAGTGATTATCGGGTATTACATTGATATGATCCATATTATTATAAACCTAGGATAAATTTTATATGCTTAGCTCGTAATCCTTTTGAAAGTCTAATCTCCTTTACTATTTTCAAACATCCGCATGCTTAAGACTTAAATCCCCTCTTATTTGAGCCTTTACTTATGATTTGCTAATTGTACAAATTCACAGAAACCATTTGGCCGGGAACCACACTTGTGGATCCTGAGGGGTGCCTAACACCTTCCCCTTAGGATAATTTCAAGCCCTTACCCAATCTCAGGTTAGTAACGTAGTTGTAATTGAACCCCTTAGGTGCCCTAACGCACAATTAAAATCGTTAGGTGGCGACTCTTCAAAATATGCAAACCCCTTTCCCAAAAAGAACGAGTTGTCCCAACCAATGTTATAAACCTCTTTCAACCATCCCCGAAAGGAGCACTCATGGAGAAAAGGGGCGCGACAACATGGCTACTCTGCTGGGGATATCCAGGCTTTTACAATTTCAAATTGTTTCATGAATTTGTGCCTTTATTTTTAAGTACCTGCACCCTTTCCTAAACCCTTTACATGAAATTGATCGTTTACTTCAGGTATTTACTTTTCTTCAAAGACGAAACTGTCATGTCCCTTTGTTTTCTTTTGTAACTGCCTTAAATCATTACTGTTGTTTTTACCAGTTTCTTTAACGTGTAAATATGTGACAACTTGTTTTAATACTTATTATTGCATAATCATGCTCAACATTCATACTCCACTCGTTCCAAACAAAATACTATAGCAACTCTTGATGAGTGGTTGCGCTCTTCCTATATTATTACCCACTAAATTCGGAAAGGCTTATTTGCGGTAAAACTAGTAGATCAGCAGCACAATCAACGATTCTATGTATTTCCCCCTATATTTTCCACTCAAGGGTACCGGTCTAAAACCCCATAGAAACCTTACTCTGTCACACGGTTGCATGCGTCATGGTCAAACCTAGTTGAGCTAAAGTGTCATCCGCACGATAGCTTTTAAGATAGCCTTATCCAAAAGTCCACTGGGTTTCCCTAAACCCAAACAGACCCCCTCACGTTCTGTGCATTTATTTTGAGAAGTAAATGCTTCCTGCTAATTATTGACGATAAATAGTCGAGTCCGGTGGGGGTAAGGGCCTAACCTTATTTGCTTTTCAGAAAAATAAGGCACGAAGTCCCAAGATTCAGCATGGTCTCCAATATCCACCCAAGACTGTTGAGTTGGTGGGAGGATCTGCACTCTAGCGACAAAGCTATCATGAGGAAACACTTGGGTAACCTACCATCTCTCCTGGAAATCCAACCTAACAAAATGATAATAGATGCTGCTACCATGTTCTGGGATCATGAAAGGTCTGTGTTCCGCTTTGGAAACATCGAAATGATGCCTTTGATAGAAGAGATAGGAGGGTTGGCTAACCTAGTATGGGAAACTCCAGGGTTGTTGATGCCTGAGAACCGCACAGGCAAAAGTTTCCTCAAAATGATGGGCCTGAAAAAGGACGCACAATTGGTATGTTTGGAGGATTCGTACATTCCTTTTGACTACTTGTACGAAAGGTATGGCTACATCAAATCATACTGTACCTACCACGACGAGTTTGCTATCACCTCTCTAGGACACGTCCATCGCCGAGTGTTCATCTTTATGGTTTGCTTTTTGGGTTTGATCGTGTTCCCGATGAAGAATGAAAAGATCCATACCAGGCCAACCATGGTAACTAAGACCATAATGGAAGGGTTAGATGGGTAAGACTTCAGCATTGTGCCCATGATCGTTGCAGTCATATATCGGGTCTTAGAAAGGTGGTCAACAAGGAGCAAAGCATTTCGAAGGTTGCAATTTATTACTTCAAATCTGGCTCATGGAACATCTCCAAAGAGGCAAATACCGACAAGACATTCACCGCAGAATGTGGGATGACCACATCGCTTTCCATCACCAAAGCGAATGAATTATATCCCCGACATGTTCGCTCAGCCTAAAAATGCTGAGGGATGGGTTGAGCTTTATGATAACTTGACTGAAGAGCAGGTTCAATAGATGTTTGAATGGTTTCCGATGAATGAGTTCATCATTCGTTCCCGAGACAAACCATTTTTTATACTGATTGGTCTAAGGAGGACATACCCTTATGTCCTTCTTCGAGTTATGAGGCAAGCAGGTAGGAAGCAAGTCATCCCTAGGGTCGAGAAGATGAGCCATCTTCGAGCTGACTTTCAAAATAATGACAGTTCTCACAAGTGCCAAGCTCAGCATTTGTGACACTGAAAGATTATACTTGAGAAAGACACCATCTAGCCAGACAGGTATCATGTCGGTTGTGCCCCTTTCTATCTTGGTTGTTAGAAGAGGATTTGGGTGGCTAGAGCAAGCCGGGGTACGTCCGAGGTCACAGGGTTAAACATGAAAGGGCCGAGGCACAAGTCAAATACAACCAACTGCGCAAAAGGATCCAGGAATATGAGGATGACCACCACAAGATATATGAGTCTAACAAGAAACTGATCGACGAATGGAAGGACATGGCTATCAATGCCAACAAGAGGCTGGGGTACTTGGAACGAAGTATAGTCGAGCTACAAGAAAAGTTCATCAAAAGAGTCAAAGATTGTCAAAAGGTTGAGGGAGCTGCAGGGGGATACCTAGCTAGAACCTACCTATTGCTGGGACTTTGCGAGTTGGGAAAACTGTACAAGGAAAGCAAGAATGCCGAGTCTGGCGAAGGTCCTTGTGGGACCAAGTAGATAGGAGTGTCTTTATTTTTCTATCAGTGTAATAAGGCCAATGGCCATTAGTGACTTTTATTTCTCGTATATCGTTTTGGGATTTTTCTATTTTTTCTTATCAATAAAATGAGGCATTTAGCATTTTAAGTTCTCCAAATAAATTTGTTTCTAGGCCTACCTCGGGCACAAAGAGGTTCCCAACTTAGGATGCGCTCTACATTTCCATATTATATGTTTAAATACCACAATATTCTTTTCATAATCCTCACTGACTTGGTTACCTTTTGTTTTTATTTCTTTTTCTTACTCCCCTCCCCAAAGGTTAGTTCGGGCATTCTAGCATCATCAGCCTATCGCACAAGATCCAAGGGCCCTCCATCTACTCCTCCTCCTAGTCCTCCTAAGGGAAAAGACAAAGGCAAAAGTAAGATGGAAGAGTCCAGCGGCACCAGAAAGGAGAATATGATTGAACGGGTAGAGGCCACTGATGGCTGAGGTATTCAGGTCCTGCATGAAAGCATGTCACCACTTGAACAGGAAGTGCTGAATTTCAGGAAGAACTCGATAAAGTCCGGAATCTGGCCAACATGTCAATTTCCCTCAACGTCCCCGATGTCAACCTTCCAAATGCTCAAAACCCTGTACCTCCACAAAATATCCAAGACAGTAAAATCATCCCGCACCATACCATCACGCCACACCCCCAAAGAAACATACTCTCCCGACGCAGTGCAATGCTTGACACACCTCAAATAACACTCCACTACTCATCCCAGAACCTCAAAACCCCAAAAAGGACCATTTCCACACCTATAAAAATCCCATCTATGTGGAAACCATGACCCAATCCACTCCGCCAATCTCATAGGCATCTGAGTCTAACGGAAAGGATTTACTTATCAAGAACCTGGCCGAGGAGCTTAGGAAAGTAACCAGCCGAGTCCAGGGTGTTGAAGGAACTAAGGGAATTGAAGGGTTAAATTATGAAGACCTTTGTATCCAACCTGATGTCGAACTGCCTGAGGGGTACAAACCTCCAAAGTTCGAAATGTTTGATGGTACTGGTGATCCGAGAGTCCATCTGGGGACCTATTGCGACGAATTGGTTGGTGTTGGGAAGGATGAAAGAATCCGTATGAAGTTGTTCATGAAGAGTTTGAAGGGAGACGCATTATCTTGATACATCATCCAAGACCCCAAGAAGTGGTCAAACTGGGTAAGCATGGCATCTGATTTTATGGACAGGTTTAGATTCAACACAGAGAACGCACTAGAGGTGTTCAAGATTCAAAATTTGAAGAAGAAACCCATAGAAAAATTTTGCGAGTATGCGACTCACTGGAGATCCGAAGCCGCTAAAGTCAGACCCGCTCTAGAGGAAGAGCAGATGAACAAGTTCTTTGTCCGTGCTCAGGACCCGCAGTATTATGAACGGTTAATGATGGTTGAAGGCCACAAGTTCTCCGGCATCATCAAATTAGGTGAGCGGATTGAAGAAGGCTGGCCTCCACCTGTGGCGACCTGAGCTCCACCTTTATGACCTCTAACTCCACCTCTAGCACCTCTACCCCCACCCCTAGCTAGCTAAGCAGGCTGTGGAACACCTGGTGCCCGAGGGAAAAATCTGGCAAGGTGACCCGTATCGTCACAAGCGTAACAGGACCTCGGCTGCTTAGGGAACTGAGTCTGACCCTGTCGACCTCAATGACCACCTCGGAAACATCTGATGCGGGCGGTGCACTGATGAGAGCTGGTGGTGCATTGTAAGGCTGCTGATCAGAATAGTACATCTGATAACCACGACCACCTGAAGTACCATGGGAAACCTGGAGAGCTGACAGGAAGGGTCTAGGAGGATGACCTCTGCCTGAAGAATCCCTGCCCCCAGATGAGGCTCCACTAAAACGACCGAAACGACGGGGCCTCTTGTCAGCCCCCTGACCACTACCCTGTGACATAATCATCTCAATCCTCATGGCCACATTGGCCGCATCCTGGAACGATATATTTGTACCTGACTCTCTAGCCATCTGAAGTCTGATAGGCCAGGCCAATCCCTCAATAAATCTCCAAACCCTCTCCCGATCAGTGGGAAGTATCATAAGAGCATGTCGGGCTAGAGTGATGAACTTGGTCTCGTACTGAGTGACTGACATAGATCCCCGCTGGAGACGCTCAAACCGCCTCTGAAGGTCCTCTCTCTGAGTAATGGGAAGGAACTTCCCCAAAAATACCTCTAAGAACTAAGACCAAGTCAAAGGTGCATACCTGGCTGTTCTGGCTAAGCAATAGTCTCTCCACCAACTCTTGGCTGTACCAGATAACCAAAAAGTAGCGAAGTCAACTCCGTTGGAATCTACTATGCCCATGTTCCGAAGAACCTCATGGAAATTGTCCAAATAATCCTAGGGGTCCTCTAATGGTGAACCAGTAAAAGTAGCAGTGAATAACTTAGTGAACCTGTCCAGTCTCCACAAAGCATCTGCTGACATAGCTGCTACAGGTGCTGCAATACCTGTCTGAGCTACTCCGGCTGGCTGAGGTGCCGGAGTCTGAAACTGTGGAGCTAGCTACTGTGGTACGCGGGCGGTAGGATTCTTGGCACCTCCCCTAGCCTGAGAGAGGGATGCTGATGTAGGAAGAAGTCCCGCCTGTGCTACACTCTCCATGAGTCCGACTAGATGGAAAAGGGCGTCCTGAAGCACTGGGGTAGCTATGAAACCCTCTGGGGCATGAGCTGGTCCAACTGGGACTGCCGGAACTGGGACCTCCTCGGCAGACTCGACCTGAGGGTCCTCCACTAAGGCTGTTGCACTAGGTTGAGCCCTGCCCCAGCCTCGGCCTCTAGCACGGCCTTGTCCTCGACCTCGACCCCGAGTAGGAGCTGTAGCAAGAGTGTCAGGCTGCTGAGCGAAACCAATGGAAGCACGCGTCCTCGCTATTTGCGAGAGAATAGAGTAGAAACTCAATCACTAATCAGAATTCATAGTGCACGACAGAGAAGAAAAGAAATATGGAGTCATCCTAACTTCGCAGCCTCTGGGGGATAAATACAGACGTCTCTGTACCGATCCCTCAGACTCCACTAAGTTGTCCGTGAGTTGTGAGATCCAAGTAACCTAGTGCTCTGATACCATCTTGTCACGCCCCGAAATCCCACCACCGGGCCGTGATGGCATCTAATGTTGAACCCGCTAGACAAGCCAACGTGTATAGATAAATTGGCATATTAACATCGATTTAACAGAGTAAGCTACAAACAGTTCACAACTTAACAACGGAAATAAGTAATTATGGTTTTCCAACTAATAAAGACAACATAATACATTGACGCATAATTTTCACAAAACCTGGAGTCACAAACTCACGAACTTTCTATAAGAGTGCTAAATACAAAGTCTGAAAGGAAATACATGACCGTCTCTGAAACTAGAGGGAAAACAAGACAGTAGTGAATACAAAGGGATGGAAGACACGCCAAGGCCCACGAACGCCAGCGGGTATACCTTGAAGCCTCTAGGATAAGCTGGAAGACAGTCCCACTAATGATGTCCTCTGGGTCCGGCTGCGTAATCTGCATAACATAAAGAAGTGAAGGTGTAGAATCAGTACAACCGACCCTATGTACTGAGTAAGTGCCGAGCCTAACCTCGGCGAAGTAGTGACGAGGCTAAGACACGACAACCAAATGTTCCTGTGCAGTTCGAATATATATATATATAAACAACGGAAGAGAAATATAGGAAGTAATCCATCAATAAGGGAAGGGGAACATGTTGAGGGGAGATAACAGTTTCATATAAGAAATCTTAACAAAGAAAGGAACAACAAGGTTAGAATGTCAATAAGGACCAGAAATCACAAGCTTGCACGACATCACCCTTCGTGCTTTTCCTCTGGTCCTCACTATGCAGTGTATAATGTAATCAATGTAAATCATGGCACGACATCACCCTTTGTTCTTTTACTCTCGTCCTCACTATGCAATGTATAAAGTAATCAATGTAAATCATGGCACGGCATCACCCTTTGTGCTTTTACTCTCGTCCTCACTATGCAATGTATAATGTAATCAATGTAAATCATGGCACGGCATCACCCTTCATGCTTTTACTCTCTTTCCTCACAGTATAATCAATTATCGGTACGGAATGGTACATCGTATGGAATGGCATCATCCTTCGTGCTTTACACTCTTCCTCACAATAGCGAATAATGCACGACATCACCCTTCGTGCTTTAACACTCTTCCTCACCCAAACAACAATAACAAACAAAGGGCAAGGGAGTAAACAGACTACAAATAGGAATCCCGGCAAGGGAACAATAACAGTAATCTCAACATCCCAGCAAGGGAGACAATATCAAAAAATGCACGGCATCACCCTTCGTGGTTTACTCTCATTCTCACCAAGACAAGTGCAAGGCATCACCCTTCGTGCTTTACTCTCATATTCACCAAAACAAGTGTACGGCATCACCCTTCGTGCTTTAACACTCCTCCTCAGCCAAACAACAATCACAAACAAAGGGCAAGGGAGTAAATAGAATAGAAATAGAAATCCCGGCGAGGGAACATCAATTAAACAATTAAATCCCGACAAAGGAACATCAATTAAACGATTAAATCCCGGCAAGGGAACAATACAACGATGACCCGACAAGGGTATATTTCAATAACTCTTTCTCTTCCGTTCACTTTCATTTCCATGATTTATTCTATCACTTGAGCCAATGCTCCAAAGGATGTAATTATCTCATATTCCTTCATCATTAATTTTACAATTTGAGCCAATGCTCCAAAAATGTAATATCTCATATTTCTTCATTATTCGTTCAACAATTTGAGCCAATGCTCCAAAGATGTAATATCTCATATTTCTTCATTATTCGTTTCACAATTTGAGCCAATGCTCCAAAGATGCAATATCTCATATTTCTTCATTATTCATTTCACAATCTGAGCCAATGCTCCTCGAAGTTTAAAGATCACAATTCCCTTCACATGCTCTTTAAAACATATATAAATCATCAACTAAGCATGGAAGTTACAACAAAATTGGAATACTCGCAATAATAAGACTCACGGTCATGCTAGACACGAATGTATAGATACTCGTCACTATGCCTATACATCGTACTCTACAATTAGCAAGTAGAAAATAAGACTCAACTCCTATTCCCTCAAGCTAAGGTTAGACCAAACACTTACCTCGGATCCAAAATATAGTAATGAACCCTCTAACACCGCCTTCCCTTTAGAATTCAACTCCGAAATTGTATTATCTAGGCATAATCAACTCAAGTATATCAATAAGGATTCAATAATTCAATTACATACCCTAATTACCCATTTCCATGCATTCGTCCAAAATAACAAAATTCAACCCCGGGCCCGCTCGCTCGGATTCTTGTAATTCTCGAAGGCAACACTCACCCAAAGCCTAAGGATCATTAATATACGATCTCTACTTCATTTCATGGCCAATTCACAGAAAATTCTCAAGTGCTCACAAGTTCTAGGTTACTACCCAATTT
>ML403740.1:105980-127835 GCA_005239525.1 Nicotiana knightiana | reverse complement strand
TAACAGTGATTATAACTAATTAACTACCTATATACTAAAATTACTTAATTGACCTTCTTATCTTTCTTTAACACTCTCCCTCAAGCTAGAGGGCATAAAAATATTAAATGTCCTTAGCTTGGAAACTAAATATTGATGCTGAACTTTATTTAGTCCTTTTGTGAATATATCTGCAGGTTGATCTTTTGTAGGAATATACTCAGTCTTGACCATGCCTTGTTGTATCTTCTCCCTTATAAAATGACAATCTATTTCTATGTGTTTAGTCCTCTCATGAAAGACTGGATTTGCTGCTATCTGAATTGTAGCTTTGCTGTCGCAAAATATGGTAACTGGTTGTGTGATTTTCACATCAACTTCTTTTAATAACCCAAGTAGCCATGTTAGTTCAACAACAGTGGAAGCTAGACTTCTATATCCTGCTTCAGCCGAGCTTCTTGAGATTGTAGTTTGTTTCTTTGATTTCCAAGATACTAGAGACTCACCCAGCTTGATTGAATAACCTGTGACTGACTTCCTTGAATGTGAGCAGGCTGCCCAGTCAGCATCACAATAGGCTGTTATTGTTTCATTATTGTTACTGGATAACAAAATACCTTGACCTGGTTGATTTTTGACATATCTCACAATTCTTATTGCTGCTTCCATATGAGATCTTTTTGGTTGTTGTAGATACTGACTCAGAGTTTGTACGCTGTAAGATATATCAGGCCTAGTCACAGTCAAATATAACAACTTGCTTATGAGTCGTTGATAACTACCTTGATCAGGCAAGACAATGTCTTCTGCTAGTTTGTCTTGGCAAAATTATTCATCATATTCTCTTGTAGTGAGCTTTATATTTGTATCCATAGGTGTACTAACAGGTTTAGCTGCTGACAATCCAAGTTCAGATATTAATTCCAAAGCATACTTTCTCTGATGCATCAAGATACCTTGTTCTGATCTTGCAAATTCTATCCCAAGAAATACTTCAACTCTCCTAAATCCTTCATTTTAAAAGTCTGTTGAAGAGCTTATCTTGTATCTTGTATGAGCTTTATATTATCTCCTGTTAACAACATATCATCCACATATACCAACACCACAACAATTCCATTTTTTGTTTTCTTCACAAATAAGGAGTGATCGTAGGGACTCTGTCTGAACTGGAATTTTATCAAAGCTTCAGTTAACTTTGAGTTCCACTGTCTAGGTGCTTGTTTAAGCCCATACAAGGAATTTTTGAGTCTACATACACTATGCTCCCCCTGACTCTTAAATCCTTGTGGAAGATCCATATAGATTTCATCATATAAATCACCTTGTAGGAATGCATTGTAGACATCCATTTGATGTACATGCCATTTCCTCGATGCTGCTAGTGCTAGCACAGTTCTAATAGTAACCATTTTAACAACTGGAGAAAATATTTCTTGATAGTCTATACCTTCCTTTTGGCTATAGCCTTTAGCTACCAGCCTGGCTTTGAACCTTTCTATTTCACCAGTGGCTTTATATTTGACTTTGTATATCCACTTGCAACCTATAGGTATTTTTTCTTTTGGCAATGTAACAATTTCCCAAGTGTTGTTATTTTCAAGTGCCTCAATCTCTGACTTCATTGCATCAACCCACCTAGGATCCTTTACTGCTTCTGCATATGTACCAAGTTCAGTTATAGTGGACATTGTTGATATGTAAGCCTTGTACTTTGTTGAGATATTTTCATAGGACAAATAATCTGATATTGGATAGTTGACATCATGATGACATTCAGGGACACAAAATCTCTCATCCATATTGGTGGATGTTTTTCTCTTCCAGACCTTCTATTGTTTTGTATATCTTGCTGATTTTCTCCTGATACTGCAGAAGGAAGAAGTGATGTTTGGTTATGTTCCATGTTTTCAGTAGTATGAAATTTCAAGTTGTCTGCTCTTGATTGTGGATTCTGATCCTGAACTTCATCTCTTGTATAACCAGAACCATAGTCTTGATTATTACCATCTTGGTTGTGTGAGTTTTGTGGGGAACCAACATCAGCAACCTGATATTCTTCAGTTCTTCTGTTGTCTAGATAGGGATGAGATAGGAATAGAGTAGAAGAAGAGGTTGTGACATCCTTGAAAGGAAATATATTTTCCCTGAAAGTTACTTCTCTGCTTACAAAGAAAGAACAAGTAGTTAAATCATATAATATGTAACCTTTTTGTACCTCTGAATATCCTATTAAAATTGCAGATTTAGCTCTTGGTTTGGGCTTGTCTGTTTCCTGTAGAATTTTTGCATAACACAAGCACCGTATAACTCTTAAATGAATCAGAGAAGGCTTTCTTTTGTACAATTTTTCAAATGGTGATACTCCTAAAATTGATGAAGGCAGTCTATTAATTATATATACAGCAGCTAAAACACAATGACCACAAAATTTGATAGGAATATTAGCTTGCAATCTTATTGCTCTGGTTACTTCTAGTATATGCCTATGTTTTCTCTCAGCTACTCCATTTTGTTGCGGAGTATAAGCACATGTTCTCCGATGAATTATTCCTAACTTGTTAAACACATTATTACAAACACTATTGACAAACTCTGTTCCATTATCTGTTTCTTATTATTTTTACTGTTGTGTCAAACTGTGTTTGTACATATTTCAGAAAATATTGAAGAACAACACACACATCAGATTTGAGTTTCAACAAATATATCCAAGTCATTCTAGAATAGTCATCTACTATTGTTAGGAAAAACTTATTTCCATCAAAAGTAAGAATCTTATAAGGACCCCAAACATCCATATGAATCAATTCAAAACAAGTATTACTTTTTATACCGCTTGCTGGAAAGGGTAATCTAACTTGTTTTGCACAAGGACACACATTACAAATATTCACTACTTCTATAGATTCAATACTCGTTTGAATTATTTTCTTAAGAACAGTCAAAGACACATGTCCAAATCTTTTATGCCATAGACTTATATCTTCTCTACTAAGTAAATTCTTGGCAAGGAAACTGAAATTCATGTCTTTATTAGCCAGTTGACTCAGTAGGATGTATAGCCCATCTCTCTCTTTACCAATCTCCTTCACCCTCCCATTGAAGAGATCCTGAAAAATACAGAAATTAGGGTAGAAGGTTGCTGCACATGCTAGTTCCTTAGTCATTTTTGACACAGACATCAAATTGAATTTGAATTGTGGTAAATGAAATACATTACTAAGTGTACTTCTACCAGAAATTGAGCCGGTACCAGTGTGTGTAACATTTGATAACTCTCCATTAGGTAGACGTACTCTTTTAGGATTACTATTTTTAACTATTGATTCTTGATTTAACATTTTAATATCAGATACCATATGATTTGTATCCCCAGTGTCAATAATCCATTCTTTTGGAAAATTTGAAGTCAGTAATGCAGTACTCATACCTGCTGCATTAGATGCAGAACTGGTGTTGCTACTTTCAGGATTGACGTTGTGTAGAATTTGCAAGATTTGTTCATATTGATCCTTGGTGAAAGCTCCTATTTGTGGTGCTGCTTGCAATCCAAATTGAAACCCATTAGTGCCATTGCTTATTTGTTGACTATTTGTTATCTGAGCAGTTTGATTTGTACTTCTGTTAGAACATTATATGCAACTAGACCTCTTGTTCCATTGTTATAGTTTCCTGAAACTTTCCTTTTTGATTTAAAATCAGTAGGATACCCAACTATTTTGTAACAATTTTCTTTGCTGTGACCTTTGAGTTTGCAAAATTCACATTGCACATTATAGTATCTTTTATATCTTTGATTTCCCACATTTCTTGTATACATTGCTACATCAAAATTTTCAGGCCCTATAGCTGGATTTGCACCTAAAATTCCAGAACATGAAGCCACTGCCTTTTGGCTTTCATCACTTATAACCATAGAATAGGCTTGATTCACTGTTGGAAGTTGACTTCTCATAAGAATTTGACTTCTATCTGGGGCATATGAATCATTCAACCCCATAAGAAATTGATACACCTTCAGCTTTTGAATATACACCACAAAGTCTCTTGATCTTGGGCAATCACAACCAGGAACTGGGATTAAAGACTCAAATTCTTACTAAATGTCTTTCAGTTTTGAGTAATATGCAGAAACAGATGCTGTCCCTTGGGTGAACGTGGCTATCTCTTTGTGCAGATTGAAAGTTCTTGCATCATCCACTTTGTAAAACCTTTCATACAAATCATCCCACACTGTATGAGCATTAGATGCATACATTATTCCACCCAAAAGACTGCTGTTTACTGAATTCATTATCCAAGAGAGTACAATTGCATTTACTCTCTCCCAATGACTCCACATAGATGCAGGAAACACTTCTTTCTTGCATGTTCCATCAATCATCCCTAATTTGTTTCTACCCAAAAGAGCTACACACATAGAACGAAACCACACCGAATAGTTTTCAATTCCAGTTAGCTGGAATGAAATAATCTGTATTCCACTAACATCAGAAGGGTGAAGAAACAAAGACTGATTATAATCCATACCTGTTGATTGAGAGTTTACAGGTGTTTGATTTTGTTGAGTGCTATTATGATCATTTGCAGAATTCATTTTGAAATCTTGAAAATTTCAATTCTTGAATTTCGATACAACCAAGAACAACCAGAATTAACAGAGTTATACAGAAATTGAAATTGAATCTGGATCAAAGCTATAAGATCTAAGCTTTGGTGGCTCTGATACAATGGAGTATTTTGAGAATGAAGGTCACAACAATGGTGACTGGAGGAAGAAGGTGATACAGTCGAAGAAGAAGAAAGCAGAATTTTATTATTCAACTTAACTCTTAAACTGTGTTCTGTACAATATATATATATATGATTAACAATTAATTTATCATTTAACTAATTAACTAACTCTAACAGTAATTAACTAACTCTAACAGTGATTATAACTAATTAATTACCTATATACTAAAATTACTTAATTGACCTTCTTATCTTTCTTTAACAAGGATACTTCAGCGAAACACGTACTGAAGATTATAACAGAAGCATGTGGTGAAGTTTTACTCAAGCCACGGTATATTGAGAATGTAATGGAACTAATTTTGCGGGGATGTACTGGCAAGTCTTCATTTATTTGAGTATTCTAACTCTACGAGTATAGTGTGGGATCCTGGACAACCATGGTGTGTGAATTCCTACTTGTCTAATGGCTTCTCTGTTGTCTATAACTACATTGCATTCGCAGGTCCTTTAATTGTAGGGGAAGAATATAGTCCAACCTTAGATGAGTATTTTGATGTAAAACATGACATTTTGATGGCAGATTTCAAACGCATATCAGTTTGGGAACACAATTTTAGTAGTGTGCTTGATGATGTTCTAGTCAAGTATGAAGCTCTCAAGGGTAGCATGGTTGTGGATAAATTAGATGAAGTGGAGTTGACTATTCTATATAGTCATTTATGTTCTGTTCTTTGTATGGTTGTGAAAAATATGGCGAGAGGTGAAAAGTAATGGATTATTATACTCATCAAAATCACATGTAATCTAGACAACTAACATATACGGGGTTTCACGGGTTATCTCTTGAAGAGTGAACATATATGTTTTTCGCGTGAATCTTCAATTTCATAACTTCTCAATGGAATCTCCACCACCCGCACAATCGTGATTCTCGAACGTTCCACGGTCTTCTACTGTGTTACCCAAATAATACCCGGAAATAGCAATTTCGAGTGGGTGAAATTTCTAGGAAAATATGCTGAAATTTTCGGCCACCATGACTTAAAATTTCGGCCATCTATCTCTCTTTTTTCTAGGTGGAAAACCTTATGTATTTATAGTACAACTTTTAAGGGTTAAAACTTTTTTCCAAAACCTGTTGGGTTTTCTTTTCCACCAGAAAAATGATTCCTTTATTTCCTATTATTTAGGCACAGTAGGGACCACAAAATTTAATTAACAAGGCTCCAATTACGGAATTAATTTCTACTTTTCGAAATTAATATCTACCATAATTAATTACGAATTATTCCACTAAAAATTCGTAATTGCACTCCTTATTCAATTTCGAAATTCATCCATTAAATCTTATTTAACTCCCCATGTTAAGATTCAGATACTAATCAATTAAATTAAATTACTGACAATTTAATTTATTGATTATTTCCTTTAGACTTTCGCTTAATTTATTTCATGTGTCGGATACAAAATTCACCGGCCGGGTTTACACATGAAAACTTATAAGCTTTCGTAAAGTTGTATCATCAATCTCTAAATCGAGACATTCAATCAACTAACTATTACTTCGCCAATGTACAATATTATTATCTAATTTACCAGGCATATTGACCCGCGAAAGAATCTCGCCTTTTAATAAATCAAAACAATAATAATATACACAACTAATAATAATTATATCAAGATTAAGAGTATAAGTACATTTAATGGCTAGAGAGTTTATTTTATTAAGTCAGTATAAAATACTTATCTCTACATGGTCCGTTCAATACATACAAAATGTACTAGCACAAGAAGTTGGAATTAAACCATTCCCATAATCAAGATAAATTATATTTAATCTTGTGCTACAATCATCCATGATGGTTTGTCCAATTCCATCATTAGATTGTGAACTCAAACTTTATACTTATAAGAACCGATGATTTAATCTTCCGTGTATAAGCTAAACTCTATACACTAAATCATCTACTATATAAGTAAATGACACAGATAAATATATGATCTATTTAAAACTTTATTAAAATTGAATAAACAATTATTCCATAATACATACTATATCCAAACCAAACTCACGGTTAATAGTATATATTCCAACAAAAAGGCCAGTTGACGGTGAATCCACAAGATAGCGTTAGGAAGAAAAGAAAACCAACCTTGAGCTATAGAGGAGCAATCTTGCCTACCGTGTTATAATTAACAGAAATAAACTTCGGCTTGATCTCATGGAAGACTATCTCAGATGTCAAACTGACCAGCAGGTTCCAAGATGGCACAAACCTAATCGAGGAGGGACATGACGAGGAGAATGGAGATGAGCTCTTTGAGTTTAGGAGAGATGACGAACAAGTTATTGTTGGGGTAGATAGAGTTGAGATGACAAGTAAGAAAAATAGAATTAGACATTCCCATGTTACTGACTCATCTATTTTTGTTGAGTTGTCCATTAAAATTGTAGTAAAATAAGATGAGCTTTCCTCTACTGTCAAGGAAATCAATGTATCCAAGGTTGTGGAATACACCAGGAGAGTTGCTTTTAGTAGCCAGGAGCTGTTGTATAACTGCGTTAGTTGGACTCTTTTATAACCAAATTACCAACTTTCAGTTGGCATCATTTGGATGCCATAATAATTAGACAATTTTAAACATCCCAGCAAGCCATGAGGAGCAAATTCAATGTGTGATTATGGCTGGTTTGTTCACTTGCTACAAAATGTGGAGTTTGATATTAAAAAAAGGCTTCATTGGAAATCTCCAAGGCTACATCTGGTAGTACTAATGAGCAGATCAAACACCTTAGTAGTGGTGGAGGCTTTACATATGAACTCTCACGAACATGGTTGGAGACAAGTAACTTTGTTGAAACTTTTGGAGATGTGGTATTTTCCTATGTTGACCGTTCCACAACGTTTCTTCAAGCTCCATCAGTGAACGTCATCACTATGATATCATTGTCTTCAAACCTTGAGTTCAAGGTTCTTTTTGAGGGTGGGAGTATTTGACGAGCGCAAATTACAACACGGAATTGATGCTCGTTTATCAAAGATAGCATAGTCAAGAACTGCCTAAGCATCACATAATAAAGCACTCACGGCTCTCAAGGCACAACAAAGAGGCACAACAAAGTCAACGAAAGTCATCTCCATTTAATACATAGCACAAGACTTCACTATTCCTACTAAATGAAAAACTAACTACACCCGGTTCAAGCAAAACCCTTGGAAAAGAACCGCGGCACAAAGGAAAATCAAGGAAAAATTATTACAATAACTAAGAAAAACAAAATATATTTTTTTCTTCGACTTTGATCCCTTAAGAAGACAGTCGAGGAAATCCATAATCGGGAAAAGTAAAAAAAAAAAGAAAAAACAAATTTCAATCAAAAGAAATGAAAACAAACACACATATACGTATATATATTCCCACCCCACACTTTAAATTGTGGCATGTCTCTATGACATACAAATAAAAAGTAGGAGATAAAGAAAACATCCCTGATTTATCTAGTCGAGGTCTGAATCGAAGTCAGGACCTCCTTTGCACGCCCGATCCAGTGCACACATCCATGCCGAGAGCTTCTTTTTCCGCTTTCTTTGGGTACACCCCATACTTATTAGCTTGACTCTCTCCAAGTTGCTCCGTTAGGGCCCCTTTTTCTCTTTCCATCTGGAAGATCAGCCTTTCATCCCCCACTCTGAGTATGAACCGCCTTTCCTGAGTATCTAAAATTGCTCTGCCCGTAGCCAAGAAGAGTCTTCCTAAAATCAGCAGGACCTCCATATTCTCCTCCATGTACACCACAATGAAGTCCACATGGGAACACTAATGTTTCCACCCGAACTACCGCATCCTCCACCTTTCCTTCCGGTATGATTGTGGTCTGATTTGCCAACTGCAAGGACCCAGGTACCAACCTGATCTCTCCAATATCTCCCTCCAATTTCCTGAAATAAGACAAAAACATAAGATTAATGGAAGAACCTGAATCACACAAAGATTTTTTAAATTTAGTACTTCGTAAAGAGCAAGGTATAGTAAACTCCATGGATCTCCGGCAACGGCGCCAAAATTTGACGAGAGCAAATTACAACACGAAATTGATCCTCGCTAATCAAAGATAGTATAGTAAAATATCGGCTCCACATTTTTTAGGGAGATTTTTCTACAAGATGGCACTACAATGCTCTGTGAGCTTGACCACAGATGTATCTTCAACTTTCCATTTCTTGGACAATATATCCTTCATGTATTTAGCATAAGCTGGAATCTGTGAAAGCACATCTGTGAAGGATATGTTCACATGCACTTGTTTGAGCACTTTTACAAAGTGCCTGAATTGTTTGTCAAGCTTTTCTCTTCTTTGCTTCTAGGGGAAAGGTAGAGCAGTGATGTATTTTCTCTTTAGTCTCATTATTTGTTGCTTTATCACCCTTCTTATTTTTTTGAGATCTAGTCTTCCCCTTCTTCTTCAGACCATCATCTACCATTCCTGCACCTCTTGCATGTTTCATTTTTCTGCTCTTCCATAATCTCCACATGTCTTTCACCAGGCTCATCCTTTTGCTTTGCTATAGGATCCTCCAACTCGTGCCTACTCCTCAAAGACACTGTATTTATTTTCTCTTTTGGATTTCTTTCAGTATCAGTAGGGAGTGTCCCTAGAACCTTCTCACACAATAGAGTAGCTAGTTGCCCAACCTGTCTTTTCAGGTTTCGAAAAGTTGTGCCTACTTCTTTAATAGCTGCACCATGTTCTCTTATAGTTGAGCTATGGGTTTCAAGCCTCTCCACTGTCTTAGTAATAAAGGCCTCATCAGATCCTCCATGCTAGACTGATTGGACTGTGGTGGCTGATATTGATGCCTCTGCTGATTTTGAAAGCCTGGAGCTCCTTGTCCCTGGGTCTAGAGTTATTCTGCTGCCATGAGTTCATGTTACCACTTGGTGAGTTCCAAGAAAAACCTAGGTGCCTTTGTCCCATAGGATTGAAATTATTACCACTATGGTAGTTGCCTCTATTAAAGCTTCCCACAACATTTACCACTTAATTTGTAGCTAAGGCCTGACGCTCATGCGTTGGATGACCCATTCCAAAGAAACCACAAACTTGTGATGGTTGGCTCTGGACCTTGGCTAAGGTCAAATTTCTTATATCTTTGGCTATGGCATTTAATTGGGCTTGCACTGTAGTGTTATAATATACTTGATGAACTCCAACCGATCTACTTCTATCATTACTCTCAGCAGGACACTAGTTAGCATATTTAGAGATCTCATCAAGAATTGCCACAATCTCCTCAGGAGTCTTCTTCATTAAAGGACCTCCATCTGCAGTGTTCAGAGTTCATCGTGAGGGAGGTGTCAGTCCATCCCAAAAGTCATGGAGTTGGTCCGAAATTCAATCCCATTATGCTGATATTTCCTTACTATCTCTTTGAATATTTCCCAGGCCTCAAAAATTGTTTCCTTTGTCCGTCTGACAGAAGTTGTGAGTTTTCCTTCTGAACTTCACTGTATTTGCAGCTGAGAAGTATTTGCCAAGAAACTTTCTAGTCATATCTTCCCATATCCTGATCGACCCTGTTGGTAAGCTATGAAGCCAGTGCTTTGCGTCATCTTTCAGTGAAAAGGGGAATGCCCTTAAGTATACTACATCTTTTTACACTCTGTTATACTGGAAGGTGTTCATGATTTCCTCAAAATCCAATGAATGTTAGGATCTTCATTCATCTTTCCTATGAAGACAGTTGTTCTGGATAGTTTGAAGCAATCCTCGCGTCAACTCGAAATTATTCACTGCTAGTGGTGGAGGTCTGACACGGGACAATCCCTGATTGTAGACTGGTCTAGTATAATCACCCAATGCCCTATTAGGACTGGGTACCACATTCTCGAACTTATCTTCAATCAAGGGTCGATTCAAATTGAATCTTCAACCCCTATCATCTTCGACGGTCTCCTCAGCAGCTCTATGGGCTACCCCAGTTGCTATCCTTGCAGCTTCTTCTCTATGATGTGCTGTCTCTCTTGCAGCTAATTCTACCTCATCGTCACTGTTATTATCCATGCGTTCTTGGGTTGAAGGTTACCCCAAGAACTATCCGGTGAACTCTTTCTCTTTTCTCAATTGTCGCATGTGTTTTTCCAACTCTGATTTGTAGGGTATTACTTCGTTTGAAGAAGATCGAGTCATACACCATAAACTTAACGTGTTTCCTGTACACGGAAGAGAAACCCATGAAGAAAAAAATAAAAACAAATTCCTAAATTAACACCAAAAACTAATTTGAACACTATTGATAGCCAATCCCCGGCAACGACGCCAAAATTTGACGAGCGTAAATTATAACAAAAAATTGATGCTCGCTAATCAAAGATAGTAATAAAATATTGTCTCCACAAGGATTAAATTTAAACAATGTTTGAGTAATTTTTGGTTTAAATGCTATTCAGGAGGATCAATATTTGAGTAAATGATTATGAACTACATTTGACTACTAAAATAAAGCAATTGACAATTGACTGCAAAGAACTAGGGAATAGTAGAGTCGGTTTCTTATCAATGTGAGGAATAAGGGTTTTGACATGATAGGTTTTGACTTGAGATTCTATCGATTCTCACGAATTCAATAAGTTACTAGCTTATGCTTCCGATTCAGATTCCTCTCTCGATTAAATCTAAATCTTTCAAATAAACTAATGTAAAGTGCGATGAAACTTGCAAGAATCTATTGGTAAGAATGGTCTAAGAGAAACTTCTCTCGAATATTTCTCAATCTCAATTTAAGAGGTAGATCATGAAGCTCTTTCGATTACTTTGAAAAAGTACCAAAATATATTAAGGCATGCGTAGCAACGATGTTCTATATTATGCTCCTCTTTCAATTAAACAAGGTAATGATTAAAATCAAAACCAGAGTTAAAGCTCTTCCAATAGATTCAAACAATTAAGAACTATTCAAATTCATAAACAATAACCAAGTCACCAAATCATGTCAAACCCTCAGGTAAACTATTCCATAATTATAAAGGAAGTCATCACAATAAGAGTTAAAGAATAAGAAAGCATCAATTTAACGTTACAATCCAAACTCCCATATTGAATTGATGGAAAGATGATGAAATTCCTTGTCTTGTAGCCTCCAATGCTCTCCCAAAGATTCAAGGTCCAAAGTCCTCTAAAATTTGTATTTTTGGTGTATTTAACGGGCCCGAACGAAACTACCTTTTCGAAGCCGAATTGGGACAATTGGACCACGAAAATATACTGGCGTGACGTGCCATGCCGCCCCATGTGCCACATTAGTGAGGATTATCAGAGAGTTGATTTTTTCACTATGCAGGAACTTTTCACTAGTGCCCTGCTAAGCATGGCGCGGGGCGATAGTGCAATTTTTTCAGAGTAATTTTATTTTCTCACTTTTTAACATTTTGACTTGGTTCTCGACCCCCGAACGTGATCCCGGCTTAATTTTTTGGGGTTTTACTTAGACTTCTAAGTTCCAACTTGTTTAAATTAGCTCCAAATTATCTTAATAGGTCGGAATCACTTCCTGCAAGGCATAAAACACATAATAAGTGCAATACACTAATATTTAAGTTCAAACACAAGTAAAATACAGTAATTAAAGTGTAAACTATGACTAAAATACGGAATTCTAGCCTACCATCAGTATGTTATGAATCAATCTCAGCCCAATAAGAATGCCACCAAGTATGTCACACAAATAGATCTTGGGCTGAGAAGAAGCAATTGGGCCAGACCTTCACAAAGGTTAATTTGGCATCCATGCTGAGGGCACTCGATATTGTCGCAAATAACATAGGTATCACATTTAGAGGCTATCGTGCTTTATATGCAAAGGCATTTATAATATCTTCCCATCCCCAATTTTGAATTAGTCTTTCTCATCCCCTTTCTTCCTAGTTCTGTTGCAATTTTCCATACTCTAATTAGTGTTTGCTTTGTAATTCTAGTTTAATGTTCAATATAATCGATCAGTTCTATTGAAAGAGAGTCGTCTACTTTTGATTTGTTACATTTTGCATATTTACTTTCTTCCATCGAGTTAACATAAATATACTCTTAAAATAAAAAGACTATTAGAAATTTCTCAAGAAATCAGGCACTTTTGCATCTAGTTAACAGGGATATGCATTATATAGTAAGTCATTTATGTATTGCCTAGAAAACCAAGTTATATTTATTTAGTGTTATGTTACTTTTACTAAAAAATTTCAACGCGGTAACTTATTTCCAATAAAATTCTTTTCAGATTGAAACAGAATCCTTCTTTTTTATTGTATAAAGTTAAAAATTGTAGGACACTCAAAATGACAAATATATAGTAGACATCAAAATTCTAAATATTATTTCATCAAAATATTAAATTCTTAATTAATTTTAAAGTCTAAAATATTATTTATATAGTGCTTATTATTACTATTTTATATTGAACACGTTTGAAGCTTTCGGTTAAGTAGACTTCCAAGCTGGGGCGGACCTACATTGTGGGTTGAGGGATCACGGGACCCTGTTAGCCTTGACAAAAATCCTGTATATATATATGAGACCCCTTAAATATTTTAACTGTGCCTCCTAAACACAAAGAGACTGATTGGATAACTGATTGCATTGGCCATTTAAGTTCCATTCCTTGCAAGTAATGCAAGTTCAAATCCTACCTTCAGCTTTTTCTATTCATTTTCAGCTTTTTCCCTCCTTTCTATTTTTATTCTTTGAGTACAATGTAATTTATATTTAATAACAAATTGCTTTAACTTTTAACTTTTTTTTTTTTTAATCAATTATAATTTAGTATTAATATATAATAGTCAACTTAATTAATATTTTAGTTCTTTGAATACAATATAATTTATATTTAATAGCAAATTTTTTTATTTTTTACTTTTATCTTCTTCTTTTTGTGAATTCAATTATAGTTTAGTACTAGTATATAATAGTCAACCTAATTAATTTTATTCTTTTTCAAATTCATCCCTTAAAATAGAAATCATCAAATTGCAATTTACCAGTCCATAAATGAAAAAATACATTATAATTTTGTGACAACCTTTTTCAACAATCCGACTCGGCAATGACAACTAATAGTTTGAGACTCTTTTTCAGTTCTTTTAGTATTACCATACTCCTTATCTTGAATGCTCTTTTGATCACTGGCCCTTTTATTTATTTATTAAAAACTAGAATTTTAAAGTATGAAACATGCTTAATCAAACACCTTCCCTTTACACAGCATTCATTTTGCAAAGAAATCTCTCTTTGTCTCTCTCTCTCTCTCTCATATATATATATATATATATATATATATATATATATATATATATTCGGTGTTTTCTTTTTCTTTAAAACTTTTTTTGTTAATACTTAAATGTAAGTCATCATAATCATTAAGTTTTCAATGAGTTGCACGCCGAATTTTATCGCTAGTGATTACCATACAGTAATACACCCGTCGTGCTCAAATCCTTAGTTCGCCTCTGCCTCCAAGTTTCTGTGTCTTTACTTCAGCACCGTATTGAGAAACTTTCCTTTTTGTAATCTAGTCATGAAGGTTACAAATATCAGTAGGTATCATGACTTCGAATTATAGTATTTTTATTTTACATCGTCAAATAAGAAAATAACTTGTGTAAGATAAAGTTATAATTGATTTTGAAGTTTTAAATATTAGAAGAATAATTAAATGATCATTCCTAAATAGTTAAAAATTGATAAGAAAATTATTATTAAGTAAAATTTTAGTTGACTAAAAAGTTCTAAATATTAGAAAAATAATTAAATGACTATTCCTAAATATTAGAGAATTAATTAAATGACTATTCCTAAATATTATGAATATAATCAAATGACTATTTTGTCTTTGTGGACTCTATTCTAAAAGAGTAAAAAAGACAAATAATATTTCGCTAAAGGTCTTCGTGCTTTTAGTATAGTACATTTATAGATTATTATTATTATTATTATTATTATTATTATTTAATATACTTTTCATCCACCAAACTGATATTTTTCTAGGATAATCATATTTATTGAATATATTTTCTATGAAAAATGACCAATACACGTCATATCTTATAAATTGAAATATAAATGTAACGACCCGATCGGTCGTTTTGAGAATTAGCGTTCCATTCGATGACTTAAAGCCTCGAGCAGTTTCATATCATGTATTATGACTTGCATGCGTAGTCGAGTTCGGTTTTCGGACGATTCATGATTAATTTGGAAGAACAATTCTTGTTTTAGAAGCTTAAATGAAAAGAGTTGACCGGAGTTTGACTTTTGTATAAACGACTTCAGAATGGTGTTTCGATATTCAATAGCTTCGTATGGTGATTTGGGACTTAGGTGTATATCCGAATTTGGATTTGGAGGTTCGTAGGTTGATTTGATGCATTTAACTGAAAGTTGAAGATTTGGAAGGTTGAGAGGTTTGATCGGAATTGACTTTGTTTATATCGAATTCGGATTGAGATTCCGGGAGTTGGAATACCTCCGTTATGTCATTTGGGACTTGCATGCAAGATTTGACATCATTCCGAGTTGATTTGATATAATTTGGCGCAAGTCGTAGAGGTTGAAAGTTCATTAAGTTCGATTAGGTGCGATTCATAGTTTTGATGTTGTTTGATGTGATTTGAGGCCTCGAGTAGGTCCGTGTTATGTTGCAAAACTTGTTGGTATATTTGGACTGGGTCCCGGTGGTTCTGGGTGTGTTTCGGACGAATTTTGGATCATTTGGATCATGTTGAGTGAACCTGGTTTGGGCGGAGATCAGGTGTGGTTGCACTTGCGGACCACTTGGTGCACGTGCGATGGTCACAGGTGCGGACGAGAAGGCGCAGAAGCGAGATGATGGGTGGTTGAGGTTTTGTGTATCTGTGATATTACTCCCGCAGATGCGGCATCGCATGTGCGGTTATGAGCTGGATTGGAAGACCTCACAGATGTTGAGTTTTTGTTGCAAAAGCGGCTGCACATGTGCGTTTGGGTGTTCGCAGATGCAAGTCTTGGACACAGATGCACAAATGCGGTTAGTCAAGATTTTTGTTTTTTGTGCATCTGCGATGAATATTACGCAGATGCGGCTTCGAATATGCGATTGTGGGTGCAAAAGCGGAAGTGCTGGGCAAAATATTTATAACTCGAGGGTTTGCCTATTTTTATCATATCTTGTGTTATACACATCGGTTTTGAGCTATTTTTGAGGGGTTCTTCACATGTTGGATTGTGGTAAGTATTCTTTACCCGAATTTGATTATATTTTATGATCCAGTCTTTGTTTTTAACATTAAATTAGTGATTTGAATTGGAGAAATAAATTTTTTTGTAAAATCTTTCAAAAATGTAAAAATGAGGATTTGATTTGATGTCGGAATTTGATAATTTTGGTGTGGTTGGACTCGTATCGGAATGGTGCAAGCCCAGGGTTGACTTTTTGGGTTGACTTTTTAGTTCGAAACTTCATTATCCGTAATTGTTTCCTATGGTTTTTATTTATGAAATTAAGTTATTTTGGCTAGATTTGAGCCGTCCGGAGGTTGTTTCACACGAGAAGGTCATTTTAGAATATCAGTTTAGCTTCTTTGAGGTAAGTATCTTGCCTAACTTTGTGTGGGAGAACTACCCCTTTGGATTTGAGTCGTTTGTGCTATTTGTATAATGCGAAAGCAGTGTACGCGAGGTAACGAGTACGTACTAGGATTATATGTGTGAATTGACCTGTTTAGACTCTTAGGCCTCTATCATGTATTTATTTGAAATTTGTTAGCACATGTTGTATCTTTTATTCGTCATGTATACTATCACATATTTTATTTGAAGTTTTATTACATATCACATTCTTTACTTGTTGAGTTTACTCTTGTATGCTTTATTTGAAGTTGTTACTGCTTTTACCATTATGTGATTTCTTTTATTGTTGAATTACTTTTAGTTGAAATTGTTGTACATGACATCCTTTATGTTGCCGGGTTATTCTCATGCATTTTGACATAATTGCTAGTTCGTGCCATCTCTTTCATTGTTAGCCTAATTCATACACTAGAATTCAAAGTTTTTCATTTCATAGAAATACTTTCATTATCGAGGTTATCCTTAAACAAATAATTGGAATTGAGGTTATTGAAAGTCATTAATCTATTTTAATTGAAGTTTTGTTTAAAAGGGGGGTGTTGTTCCTTATGAGTTACTTTCCCGTTTATTTGTTTTTATTGAGATTTTATACACATTGTGTTTGAGCCGTGGGCTACTTGTTGTGGAAATGTTGATATTGTTGGATCTTTGGAAAGGTTGTGGCCTATGGGCACTTGTGTTACGAGTTGATATGTTGTGTTGCTGTGATGTTAGCATTTATGAATTGTTGTGCGGTTTGGTTGTTGTTATGCGGAGTATAAGGGTGCATTTCACTATTATTTTTATGCGGGACATAAGGGCGGCATCTTACTGTTGTCGAATATACGGAGTGATACAAGTGGCTATCAGAAAGATAAGGGTGGAAATGTCAGGGATGCTGTGTGATGGCTTGGGGACATCCTGTTGGTGGTTTTCGTGTGATGGTGTGCTTTTTCCTTGTGTATGTCATACATCTTACGTGACTTGTTGTGTTGCTTCAATGAGCTACTCGATTCCTTGATATTACTTGTTGACTTGCGTTGCAGTAGCACACTCGCACAAGCATATATCATAGCATGCCACTTATACTAGCTCAGGAGTATGAGTCTTGACATTTAATGATCATGCCCATGTGTTCTTGTATTATCTATTTTCATGTGGATATTGAGCCTGTGACCACGTCGGACGGATTGTGATATTTAGCCCGTGACCACACCGGTGCAGATTGTGATATTGAGCTTGTAATCACGCCGTACAGAATGAGATATTGGCACATGAGTTGTTCGCGCGATTGTAAATTGAGATGCGGGCACAAGGTGCCATGAGCATATGATGGTGGGTTAGACCCGTGAGTTGTAACTATGAGATGAGGTTTCTTGGGTAATTTCTTTATGAAACATGTGTTAGAACGAGTTAATGTATTAGTTGTCATTGTGTTCCTTATTTGGTTTCAACGGTACTTTCATGGTGTTCCCATTGCCTTACTATTTATATCACATGTTGATTCTTGTTGCCATTAACTGATTCCTGCTTTCCATTGTTAGATTTATACTTCTATATTTCACATGTTATATTGTCTAGTGAGTGTCTTGACTTGTACCTCGTCACTAATCCACCAAGGTTAGTCTTAATACTTGCTGGGTACCAACCGTGGTGTACTCATACTACACGTCTGTACATTTTGTGCAGAGCCAGGTATTGGAGATGTCAGACTCGGGCAGAGTTAGCTTGTTGATCGCGAAGATTCAAGGTAGAGCTTCTTGGTCATCTCAGTCCCTTGGAGTCCTTTCCCTTTTTTGTACTATCAACTTGGCACTTGAACAATATTGTATTTCGATCCTTGAGATCTTTTCATGTACTTAATTAGAGTTCGTGACTATGTATTACTAGTCTTGGGGAGGTTTTTATGATTATTTCCGTGTATGCTCATTTCGTTCTTGTTTCGGTATTCATATTAAAATCTGTTTTAAATTATCATTGTTAAAAATTGGTCTTATTGTTATAGTAATCGGCTTACCTAGTCTTAGAGACTAGGTGCCATCACCACATCCTACGGAGGGAGTTTGTGGCCATGACAATAAATTAAAGAGGAATTTTCAGAAATCATTATTGTTTAGTGGATATTAACTTCCTATAGCTACCATATATATAATTACTTCTTATATGTACTATTTAGTTGTTACACGACTGTATTCGCTGTATTTGCACTATTGTATTTATGAATACAATAGCAGAATTCGCCTACAAAATAGGAAATCCGGTTGTACGACTGTATTCGCTGTATTCACGCTACTGTATTCATGAATACATAATTATACATTGTATTCAATTCAACTGTATTTGATCACGCTCAACTATGTCTTATAGAAAGACTAAACGGGCGCTGCAAATATAATCCGGGGTATTACGCCCAGAGTCGATCCCACATGGAATTTACGTATCAATCAAGCCTTCAGAATACACAACTTTTACTTACTCAATTTTCTCAAGACTTTTGAATATCAATTGATAATGTTTTACTATTTCTACTGACAAAATTAATAAACTAATGATTAACTAACAATATGGTGTAAACAATTAAAATAAAGGTCTAAGGTTATGGTTTCCCCCGTCGGTGAACTTCCTTCTCGGATACTTCTTATAGTTTGATTAGTTGTCTCTATCAATCATGAACACTCTATCTACCATAAATCTCTCTCAAGTAATTATGATAATTTACTAGACGCACTCTCTCAAGTTACGCTAGCTAGATTGCATTACAGTTCACTTTAGATTGCACCCGAGGTATCGTTATCTCTAATCCAACCTCTAAACCCTCGGTTATGACTTTCGTCTATACTCCGGGAGTGATGTTGTTCAAACAACTACCTAAATATGCACTCTCTCTCAAGTAGATACATAATAAATAGGAACAGCTAATTGAGGGCCCTTCAATCAACTACAACAAGAACGTAGTTGAACAAATAGAGTTTAATCAACCAATCAAAGCTATATTAATATCACAATAAGTTCATCCCCCAACGGGTTCCACCAAAACCCTAGATTAAGGAAATTAGCTACTCATGCTCATAATAATCAAATACAAAATAATTTGCATAAATAAATTACAGAGTAATGAGTAAATGATGTAAAAATTAATGTTTTGCTTTGCTGAGTAGTATTCCACAAGCTTCTCTTGTCTCTAATGGAAAAAGTCCCCCAAAGTTGTGTTTTTGGGTCTATTTATATGTTTGGGATAAACCCTAAATGTGTAGGAGACTTCTATTCAAACCGGAAAACACTTAAAATCTTCAAAACTCGGATTGGACCGGACCAGGGACCAGGCGTTACAGGCCAAACGCCTGGCTAACGCCTGGCCAGGCCTGGCGTTAGGGCCCAAACGCCTGGCTAACGCCTAGCAAGGCCAGGCTTTACAGCCCAAATGCTCGGCTATAGCCCTGTTCACTCCTTTTCGCCTCTTGAGCGTATTTTCGATGTTTATGCATCCATTTGACTCGGTTTCCATCTCCAATTCATCTACACAAGAAATAGACTCCATTAGGCACATACGAAGTGTATTTTCATCATTAACACACATAAAATGTAAGGCACCTAATGTGTTAAACCGTGAGTTCTAGCCACACATCAACACCCCACACTTAAACATTTGCTCGTCCTCGAGCAATATACACTCATGAACACAACTTATTAAGCAAATCCCTTAACGCGTTATACCAAGAATTTTTAAAATAGTTTAAGCACAAAAGTGGGACATCCTCGCCTCAATAATCGACTCACATTTACCATGCTTTATTCACAATTAACTCACTACTCTAACATATAGGTCAATAACATTACCTTTCCCTCATGAATCATGTGCCCTCACCAAATCAAAGAGCTAGTTCCACACACAATCAAATTTAGGAACACTTAGGAACTCAAGATAGAAAGAATTTACTCACTCTCAGAACAAAACTTTAGCTAGTAGAATGATTAAGTTCAACAATTACAACAAAAACTTCAGCCAACACTAATTTTACGCGAAAAACTTTAGCTAAAACATGCTGAAGTTCAACAAATAGAGAACAAAACTTCAGCTAGTACGACTGTAGGACAAAAACTTCAGCTTATTCAGTGTTGAAGTTTTTACAAATGACCAGGGACCAGGCGTTACAGGCCAAACGCCTGGCCAGGCCTGGCGTTAGGGCCCAAACGGCTGGCAAGGCCAGGCTTTACAGCCCAAATGCTCGGCTATAGCCCGGTTCACTCCTTTTCGCCTCTTGAGCGTATTTTCGACGTTTATGCATCCATTTGACTCGGTTTCCATCTCCAATTCATCTACACAAGAAATAGACTCCATTAGGCACATACGAAGTGTATTTTCATCATTAACACACATAAAATGTAAGGCACCTAATGTGTTAAACCGTGAGTTCTAGCCACACATCAACACCCCACACTTAAACATTTGCTCGTCCTCGAGCAATATACACTCATGAACACAACTTATTAAGCAAATCCCTTAACGCGTTATACCAAGAAATTTTAAAATAGTTTAAGCACAAAAGTGGGACATCCTCGCCTCAATAATCGACTCACATTTACCATGCTTTATTCACAATTAACTCACTACTCTAACATATAGGTCAATAACATTACCTTTCCCTCATGAATCATGTGCCCTCACTAAATCAAAGAGCTAGTTCCACACATAATCAAATTTAGGAACACTTGGGAACTCAAGATAGAAAGAATTTACTCACTCTCAGAAATAATATTCATATTCCACAAAAGATGCACCATAGGCTTGCGCGTAGTGTACTACTCTACTAATCGAGCTCATTCAGTCTAGGATCAAGTAGGACTTTATTTGGTTGTAATGTAGGCTGCGGGACGGGTAGGATACATTTGGATATAAGAGTGACTACACCTCCCTAAGCACTTTAATACATATACTTTAGCACTCAACCTCAAACTTATATTAAGCCAAACTCCACCTTCACATCAATGTTATTACCCCATACTTCTTTAAGTACAATTACATCAAGAGTCACCACTTGTTAAGTAATATATATTTTTGCACAACAATACAACTATTTTTTTTCCAACTTTTTCTCCTCTTTTATTTTTTTATTTTTTATTTTTTTTCAAGTGAATCTTACTTTTTTCAAAACAGTGCACCTTTCTCCTTATTTCAATTATTCCCCTCAAATACCAACTTACCACCCCACACTTTAACTTTTCCATATTTCATCACAGTTCCAGTGCTTATGAGAGGTGACAAGGTTCAAATATAAGATCGATTCAAATAAAGGGATATGGCTTGTAATGTGGTTGCCAAAGAAACAGGATTATAGGCTCAACGGGGTTAACTACGATACATAACAATTAGGCGGGTAAAATATACATAGTTGGCTCAACAATTAAATGCCTATATCACTTCCAAGACTGAACAAAACTTCTATTTCGCTTTGCACACACACGGGGCAAGTTCTAGACATCAAATGCAATGCACAGAATAG
>ML403740.1:1977-99558 GCA_005239525.1 Nicotiana knightiana | reverse complement strand
CATCAATAAGAGAGCAGTTGGCGAACTCACTTGGTCGCCTCATAGACTTCTGCACGTTGAACATGATTTCTTGATCATTGAGCCTCATCTTAGCTCACCAGTCTCACAATCGATGAGGGCTCTGCCTGTGGACAAAAATGGCCTTCCCAAGATTATGGGAATTTCCTCATCTACTCGGCAGTCTAGGATCACAAAGTCAGAAGGGAACACAAACTTCCCCACTTGCACTAACACATCGTCCAGAATACCCGACGGTCTCTTCACCGTCCTATCAGCAAGTTGCAGCAACATGGAGGTGGGTCTGGCTCTACCAATCCCCAGCCTTTTATATATGGCCAGCGACATCAAATTAATGCTGGCTCCCAAGTCACATAGAGCTTTGGCGAAAGCTAAGTTTCTAATGGTACAAGGAATTGTAAAACTCCCTGGGTCAGACAACTTTTCAGCAATAGGACGCGTCACCACCGCACTACAAGTATGAGTAAGGGTGCCATTAGCTGCTTTGGGCCCTGGTCCCTTGGATTGACCTGAGTATCAGCGGTAAAGTTCCGTGAGGACGATTGTTAACTGCATTTGAAATCTGCCCCAGATGCACCTCGATGTTTTTAATGGCTGAGTCATGGGCATATACTCTTTCGCTAATCTTAGCATTTGACCCAATAACCTGCTGCATCATAGCTTCTAACCTGGAGAACCCATCTTCTTGCCTTCCCCCCTGTTGATGCTGAGGAGGGTAGTATGTTTGTTGTTGATTCTGATGGTTATAACCTTGTGGCCTATGATATGGTGCTGCATTACTTTGTGGTATCATGACACCCATATTTCCACTGTTCTGCTGTTGGTGAGGTGGTCTATACGGTTGAACTTGCTGACCCCAGTTCTGCCCCCTTTGTATCTGGCGTTCATAATTTGACACATAATTCATGTTTTCTGGATAAGGAGGGTGATCACTTTCTGCATTCCACTGGTTACCAAATGGTTGACTAATGCAAGATGAGCATAAGCCCCCATATGTTGTATCTACGAAGTGTACCTGCTGTTTGTACCCTGATTCCTCCACCTTCTTAGTTAGTATGCTCATCTGTGTTATCAAGGTGGCCACGTTCTCTACAATAGTATTGGATGGATCGAATGGCATGGAGTGAACTACAGGAGTAATGGGTGCATTCCTGGTTGTCCATCCTGAATTCTGTGCCATTTTATCAAGTAAGATCTGAATTTCTCTCCACATTTTGCTCAAGAATGCTCCACCAGCTGAAGCATCAACATTTGCCTTAACAATATCAGCTNGTGTTTTTGGGTCTATTTATATGTTTGGGATAAACCCTAAACGTGTAGGAGACTTCTATTCAAACCAGGAAACACTTAAAACCTTCAAAACTCGGATTGGATCGGACCAGGGACCAGGCGTTACAGGCCAAACGCCTGGCTAACGCCTGGCCAGTCCTGGCGTTAGGGCCCAAACGCCTGGCTAACGCCTGGCTTTATAGCCCAAACGCTCGGCTATAGCCCGGTTCACTCCTTTTCGCCTCTTGAGCGTATTTTCGACGTTTATGCATCCATTTGACTTGACTTCCATCTCCAATTCACCTACACATGAAATAGACTCCATTAGGCACATACGAAGTGTATTTTCATCATTAACGCACATAAAATGTAAGGCACCTAATGTGTTAAACCATGAATTCTAGCCACTCATCAGTATTCAAACAACAAAAAAATCACAAAACACAGTGTTATTCGGCTGTATTAAAAAAATACAGACCTTCAGAATACATAAATACAGGCAAAAAAAATATTTATATAAAAAATAATATATTTGGCTGTATTTACACATAATACAATATATTTGTATCATTGTATGTGACTAAATAGGAAAGAAGAGAAGAAAGTTCGTCGGAGATGGTGTTTTCCGGCCAAGCAAAATATTATATATTGTATTAAAACTAAAAATAAATATGAACAAAAATCCGGCCCTCAAATCTTCTCCGGTGTAGCCATGGCCAGTTCTGTCCGTCGAAAAGGATGAGCTAATAGTGGATGATGACGATGACGATTCTGAAGCCGATAACGATTCTGAGACAACCACGGTGATGACACTGACAATTCTGCTGATTTGATGGAAAAGAGAGGGAATACCTATTTTGCCATAAAACAAAAAAGGTAGCTATAAGTACTATTTTTTTAAAATTATTTTTATTTATAAAAAATAAGATGTAATAATTTGTTATAGCAGATAAAATTTCTTAAATTAATACAAAAATGAATGTAAAAATTGTACGGGGCCCCTATTTGGTTGCCCCCATTTAACCTATACCCATATTTTTAAAGTTATTTAACCTATACCCTAATTCTTACAACTTCAGGTGCTTGCTTATAAACATTGCTTATGCCCGCATGGGAATTGCCTACAGCCTCCGAAAACAAACTTTTCTACTATGACTTTTGTTAAATAATTATGGGGCTGAGAGTATATATATGTATGCTCTGTTAAGCTTTTGAAACCATTAAATCCCATCGTACAAAGTTCAATCGACTGTTTTTTTGTGTTTACAAAGAAAATCACTACACAAGTACACATAAAACCAGCACAAGGAAACACTATACATTGACTTATGTCTAGATATAGGGAAAACTTCAGCTAAAACATGCTGAAGTTAAGCAAATATAGAACAAAACTTTAGGTAGTAGAATGATTAAGTTCAACAATTACAAACAAAAACTTCAGCCAACACTAAGTTTACGCGAAAAACTTCAGCTAAAACATGCTGAAGTTCAGCAAATAGAGAACAAAACTTCAGCTAGTACGACTGTAGGACAAAAACTTCAGCTTATTCAGTGCTGAAGTTTTTACAAATGAACTAAATAACTTCAGCATCTTCTGCTGAAGTTTTTTGAAAAAGCTTTATGAAAATTAATGAATCCAGGACAAAACTTCAGCTTATTTAGTGCTGAAGTTTTTACAAATGAACTAAATAACTTCAGCATCTTCTGCTGAAGTTTTTGAAAAAGCTAAAGTTTACTAGAATGCTGAAGTTTGCGTGATTACCTTTGCTACTTCAGGCCTGTATGCCTGAAGTTTACGAGAAAAGTGGGCACGCTTGCAATTTTTTTTTTGCAAAATATGTATAAGTTAAAACGTGACCCAAAAAGCGCGTATAAATACAAATCCCCCAAAATGAATGACTCATATGCTGGGGCAAGGAGGCTCTAATTGCATCGACATGATATGTTGGGCCTTCTATTTGGCCCACGTTCAAAAGTTATTGTGCATCAAAGGAAACTGCAACTTTAATAAAGACTACATTTACAACGAAAATGCTTTTGATGTCTCCTAAAGCTCAAGGCAAGAAGCCAATAAGGTGAGTAAACCTGGATAAATGTGTCCTGTAAAAAAAAAAGTGATTATTTTCATTGACCTTTTGCAGAAAAAATTAGTTCATTGGACTAGTGAGGAGATAATTTGATTATCGGCCCCAAGAAAGACCAGATGCGTATTGTGATTTCTTACGTATAAAGATTCCAAATATATTGATACGTGTGAGAAGGATACCTTGGAGCAACTATAAAGTTATCTTCGGGTGACTTATAGGTCACGGATTCGAGTCATGGAAGCAACCACTAATGCTCGTTGAGTAGGCTATTCATATCACATTCCTTAAGCTTTGTCCTTTTTACAGATCCTACAAGAACTTGAAATGTATGGCTTGTGCACCGAACTACTAGATTGATATGTGTAACTTCATATGTAAAACTGACGCATTAAGTGGTCTTTTAACGTATTAAAATGTGTCTAATACGTTTAATTGCGTAACATATAGTGGTCAAGTAGCTTATAACGATGTTTGCTGTGAGATATACCAAATCATAATTAGTTTGAATTTATATCTTCGAAAAATTTTGTTGCTTTTTTATCTAAAATCTCCACTAGTATAGCAAAAAATTGGAACAATAGCAAATATGACAACTCAGTAGTGTTATTAGATTGTCGTCCTAAGAAATAAACATTAATATTTGGATTTTTGTTTATGGGCTGGAAGTTCATTAGTTCAGTGTGATGGTGCTGGATGGATGTTTTCTTGCTAGCCTGGAATTCATTAATCATTCACAGTCAATAATGAGATCAAACATTTTCTTCCTTATACTCAATGCACTTTCTATTTTGTAGTTACTTTCCATGTCTTTTTATTTTTAGAGAATCCTTTTTAAGAAAAGAACCTAGTAGTTGCCGCATATTATCATCAAAGGCGGAGCTAGGAGGCAGGAAGAAGGAGGTTCAGCCAACCCTCTTATGTATATAAATTCAATCTTTTTGAATTCTCTTGACTTATTCTTATTCAGACTTTCTTTACTTTTTTAATTTCTTTGATGAAAATCATGTCTCTGACACTGATTATCATGAGAAAATTAATAAAACAAGTTGAAATAATGCACCTGTCTAATTTCCAGGACCAAAGACTCGTGATTAAGCTTGAATTTGCCACGGATTAACACTATATTCTATTAATAATGATTAAGTTAGGGTTTGACGCATGAGATATTCCTGAGCTAGATTGATTGACTTTACGGTTCATGTAATGGGTGAGAATACCAATAATATTCTTCAATCATAGTATTTTTTTAATTTTAAAGTTCTTTCTTGTTTATATTTGGTTCTCAAGTTGTTTGGTAGGCATACTCCATTAAAAAGGTAAATTTAAAAGTTATTGAATTAAACTAGAAATTAAAAAAATCTTAATATGCAGCCTCTTTTATCTATTTAAATAATATTAATTTTTTAAATGATGTTCATATTTTATTTAATATAGTATTAATTAATTAAGAGATTAGCGTCTAACCAATTTTTGTGAACCACCTTGTTGATTGATAATTAAATAGGTGATAGTTTTGTATACGGGTGAACTCGGGGTTAGTGCACGTCCCAACTTCCTGATAAGTCAAATTAAGTAAGTGTATGAATGTATGAGATCGAGACCAAATCTAGGAACTCTTTGAATCGAGGTTAGAATGGAGTACTCGCCACCGGGCATGACGAGACAACACTCCCAAACCCAGAACGAGCTCCTAGACCTCGGAAAAGCACTACAAACGATTGCACACGACTAACAAAGGGCCGTAATATCGCATCCGACTAGATATCACAGCGCGAGTCTCGCCTGATATCGGTAGTGTATCAGTAATTGATGAGAAAGGAGGATTTTACCTTTTTTAAAATTGTACTAGGGATGAAACTCTCCTACTATATAAAGGGAAAACTTTTTATTCAATAGACACGTTGTAACACGCATATGTAGGCAATACAAATTTATTTCTCTGCTTTCTAGCTATTGAAAAGTTATTATTTTGATCATTGTTCTTTATATACATTTGGCTCCGAATCGAGGGACCGACTGAGGACAAAACTATTGTCCAGCTTAAATCCGAGCCTGGCCTTAATGTCACAACTGGTTTATTTATTCATTTTATCTTTAATTTGTTTATTAACATTCTTGATTACTTGTGTTGAATCAATCCACGTATCCTTAGAACCGCGTACAAATTTAATTAGGTATACGTTTTAAGAGTAAACAGTTTGGTGTCCACAGTGGGGCTAAGGATAATAGTGGTGGTTTGATACAAAATCTCCATAACACACTCTATTTTACACTTGTTCTTTGAGGTCCCAATTTCATGTCAACTTAAAAATTCCAAATTCTCTGTCTGCTCACTTGAATGATGAGGCTGAGTCTGGCCATCATGGTGAAAACAAAAATTTGGTGCCTAGCAACGAGGTGCCCCTTGTTGATCTCAACAGAGTCCGAGTTACACATCCAGTCGATTCTAACTCGCAGGTGGCCATCGATGCCAACCTGCCTACCGATCCCGAGAACAACGTTCGTGGTGGAGCCTGACCAATGCCTCGAGGAGCGCCCGAAGGCGACGAGGTTAGCCTACGTTTAATCTTTGAAATGTTGCAGGCTCAATAGGAGGTGATAGAGAAGCTACACAATCAAAGCCGCGCCCCCAGCAGAATTGAGCCCGAACCATCCCTGGAAAACACCAGAAAAAATAAGTAGTTCACTGAAAGACCGGGTGAAGCTGAGTCCGGTATCAGTCCCGAAGTGATGAAGATGATGGAAGCATTAACAAAATGGGTGGAAATCAGATCAAAATAAAATTGAGGCAAACGATAAGAAGGCAGATACATACAATTCCAGGGTTAATCAAATCTCGGGAGCACCCCCGATAATGAAAGGACCGGATTCCAATAAATTTTTCCAAAAGCCTTTCCCTCCAGCACGATATCAATCCAATCCTGAAGAGGTTTCATATGCCCGATATTATAAAATGTAATGGAACTACGAATTCAAATGAGTCTGTGACCTCCTACACATGCGACATCAAAGACAACAACTTGGAAGATGATGAAATCGAGTCGGTGTTGCTAAAGAAGTTCGGGAAACTCTTTCAAATGGAGCAATGATATGGTACCACAACTTATTTCCTAAATTCCATTGACTCGTTCGCTATGCTCGTAGATGCTTTTATGAAGGCTCATGCCGGGGCCATCAAGGTCGAGACCAGAAAATTGGGATCTTTTCAAGTTTAAGCAAAGAGACAACGAGATGCTCATGGAGTTCATGTCAAGGTTTCAAATGGAACAGATGGACTTGCCTCCAATTGCGAATGATTGGGACATTTAGGCATTCACTTAACGACTTAACCCCTGAAGATCCTTGGCTTCGCAGTAGCTAAAAACATTTGGTAGAGTTCCCGGTGGTAACTTGGGCCGATGTCCACAACAGGTACCTATCAAAAATCAGAGTCGAGGACGACCAACTCGGGGCCCCTTCTGGATCCGTATATTCCATTATAACCGATAATAGGTCATAGAGAGTCGGTGATCATGAATCAAGGCCGATCCGAGATCGGTATCAACCATCCAACATAGATCGAAGGGAAAACGGATCCGGGCGCAACTCCACAAGGAACGGAAAGAGAAGCGATCGAGGACCCAATAACTGAGGTCTGATGAGAAAAAATGGTTTCAACAGGCCGCTCGGGGGAATGGATTATTAGAGTATAACTTCAACGTTGACATAGCTAGCATCGTATCAGCCATTGGGTGCATCAAGGAAACCAAGTGGCCTCGACCATTGTAGTCCGACCCTAACCATAGAGATCCTAACTTGATGTGTAAGTATCATGGAAATCATGGACACAAGATCGAGGAATGTCGAAAATTGAGAGAATAAGTCGCCTGATTGTTTAATGACGGGCACCTCTGAGAATTTATGAGTGATCGAGCCAAAAAGCACTTCAGAAATAGGGACCCCAATAAATAGACCGAACAAGAATAACCTCAGCACGTCATCAACATGATCATTGGAGGGGTTGATGTCCCTTAGGGGCCGACAATAAAATGCAATAAAGTATCCATCACGAGGGAAAAGCACACCCGAGATTACGTCCCGGAGGGAAACATTTCGTTCAGCGACGAGGATACCGAGGGCATCGTACAACCTCATAATGATGCACTGGATATTCGTACTTATCAATAAATCTCGATTTAAATGTGTGTTGATCGATCCAGGCAGCTCGGCCAACATCATCAGATAGATGGTCGCAGAGCAGTTGGTGTTATAAGACCAAATAGTGTCGGCAGTCCGGGTGTTGAACGGATTTAACATACATGCGAAACTACTAAAGGAGAAATAACCCTTCTGGTGGACACCATCGGGACAATCCAAGATATAAAGTTATACATGATCGAAGGGGACATGAGTTACAACGCCTTATTCGGAAGGCCATGGGTTTACAACATGAGGGCGGTACCCTCAACCTTACACTAGGAACTGAAGTTCCTTACACCGGGAGGAGTCAAAATGGTCTACAGAGAGAAGCAAAAGAAATGCTCCCAGTCGACGAGGTGATCCTGGTGCCCGTGGTTTAGACATCAAAGAACACGGAGCCGACTAGGAAGGAAGAAATTAAATAGCAATCACCGATACCGGTTCTGACCGAACTGGAAGGATGAGGAGTAAACGAGGAGGATGATTACGGAGTTCCTAGATCGTTCGTAGCTCTTGATGATTTTGATGACACCAAATCGACGGTCGAGGAACTGGATCAAGTCATATTGATCGAACACTTACTCGATCGAAAGGTATACCTAGGAACGGGATTAACTCCCGAGCTCAGAAAAAACTCATTGAACTTTTTATAGCTAAAATAGATTGTTTTACTTGGTCCCATATCGACATGATAGGGATCCTGTTAGAGGTAACACTCATAAATTAAGCTTGGACCCAAAGCTCCATCCGATTAAGTAGAAAAAGAGACTGCAGTCCCAGGTCAAACATACATTCATTAAGGACGAGGTATCTAAACTCCTTATAATAGGGTCTATTCGGGAAGTTAAATACCCAGACTAGTTAGCTAACGTAGTGGTAGTACCTAAAAAATGAAATAAGATAATAATGTGAGTGGATTATAAAGATTTGAATAAGGCATGCCCTAAGAAATATTTTTCTTAGCCTAACATCGATCAGATGATCGATGCGACGGCCGGGCACGAGAAACTCAATTTTCTCGATGCCTATTTCGGGTACAACCAAATTTGGATGGACCCGGACGATCAAGAAAAAGATTCTTTTATCACTAAATTCAACACCTTATGTTATAACATGATGCCATTCGAATTAAAGAATGTCGGTGCCACTTATAAATGCCTAGTAAACCAGACTTACAGAGAAAAGATAGGAAAATCAATGGAAGTTTATATTGACGGCATATTAGTCAAGTCCCTGCGAGCAGATGACCAATTGAAATATTTGTAGGAAACCTTTGACATATAGAAGAAATCCAATATGAAGCTGAACCCGGAAAAGTGCGCGTTTGGGGTCGGATTCGTGAAATTCATCGGGTTCATGGTATTCAATCGAGTCGAGATCAATCTCGACAAAATCAAAGCCACATAAGAAATCACCGTGGTAGACAATGTCAAGGCTGTTGAGAGGTTTACCGGGCGTATAGACGCCCTGGGCCGGTTCATATCAAGGTCATCGGAAAAAAGCCATCGGTTCTTCTCACTGTTGAAGAAGAAGAAATAACTTCTCCTGGACTCTGGAATGTCAACAAGCTTTGGAATAACTCAAACGATACCTTTTTAGTCCGCTATTGTTCCACACTCTGAAGGCGGATGAACAACTATACCTTTACTTGGCGGTTTACGAGGTGGCGATAAGTGGAGTCTTGGTCCGGGAAGAGGAAGGCACGTAAAATCCTATTTACTATGTTAGTAGAACTCTAGGCGAGGTTGAAATAAGGCATTCTCACCTGGAAAAATTGGCGCTCGCTATGCTAAGCGCTTCCAGAAAATTAAAATCGTACATTCAATGTCACCCCATATGCATCGTAACCTCTTTCCCATTGAGGAACATCATGCACAAAACCGAGCTTTCCGGCCGGTTGGCCAAATGGGCCATCGAAATTAGCGGGTAAGATATCGGGTTATCAACCCTGAACCGCCCTAAAATCTCAAATTTTGGCAGGCTTCGTGGCCGACCTTAGTGCCCGAAGTCGAAAGGGAATTATTGCTGAACTCGAGGACTACTTCAGGAATTTTGACTCTTTTACGGACAATGTCTCGAACACAAAGGGGTACGGGCTCATCATCATGCTGAAATCACCTTCGGGTAATGTAGTTAGGCAGTCTATTAGAACTATGAAATAAACTAACAACGAAGCCGATTATGAGGCCATGATTGCAGGTCTCGAATTGACTAAAAGCCTTGGGGCCGAGGTGATCAAAGCTAAGTGTGATTCCCTCCTCGTGGTAAATCAAGTCAATGGAACGTTCAAAGTGAAAGAGGAATAAATGCAAAGGTATTTAGACAAGTTATATGTAACACCGCATCAATTCAAGGAATGGACCCTTCAACACATGTCCCGAGATGAGAACAACGAGGTCGATGCTCTGGCTAACTTGGGGTCATTGGTTGATGATGATAAATTATGTTCGGTAACAACAATACAACTCATGAAGTCGGTGATAGAAGAAGGCCATACCTAAGTAAACTCAACAAGTTTAACCTTGGATTGGAGGAACAAGTACATAGACTACTTGAAGAATGGTAAATTGCCCTCAGATCCCAAAGAATCGAGAGCCCTGCATACCAAGGCTGTCAGATTTCGCTTGGTCGAAGGGGCATTGTTCAAGAGAACATTCGATGGCCCACTAGCCAGATGCTTGGGACCGGGAGATACTGAATACGCCTTGAGAGAAGTTCATGAAGGCACTTGAGGAAACCATTTGGGGGCAGAATATTTGGTGCTGAAATTTATCAGGGGCAGCTATTATTGGATTGAAATGGAGAAAGATGTGAAGGACTTCGTACGAAAATATGACGGCTGAAATTTATCAGGGCCGACTATTATTGGATCCATCAACTGGGATAGCTACTCCATTCGGTCCTGTCGCCGTGGGCATTTATGAAGTGGGGAATGGACATTGTCGGTCACGGTAAAGCTCAATTCATACTATTCATGTCCGACTATTTTTCCAAATAGGTTGAGGCTCAAGCATTTGAAAAGGTCCAAGAGAAACAAGTCATTGACTTTATTTGGGACCACATAATATATCGATTAAGGATACCGTCCGAGGTCATGTGCGATAATGGAAAACAATTCATCGGCACGAAGGTAAATAAATTTTTCAAAGATCACAAGATTAATAAGATACTATCAACACCTTACCACCGTAGTGGGAACATACACTGAATCAACAAACAAGACCATACTTCAAAACCTAAAAAAGAGGTTGACTGACTCCAAACAAAAATGGAAGGAAGTCCTGCCCAAAGTCCTGTAGGTATATCGTACGACATCGAAGTCTAGAACCGGGGCCATTCCATTTTCATTGGTCTACGTGGCCGAAGCTTCAATACCAGTCAAAGTGGGAGAACCGAGCCGCAGGTTCCAATATGCGACCAAAGAGTCAAATGGCGAGGCCATGATCACGAGCTTGGAACTATTGGATGAAAGGCGTGAGGCCGCTCTAGCCCAGTTGTCCTCCTATAAACAACGGATAAAAAGACTACAAATGAAGAGCCAACCTTCGACACTTCAAGATCGGGGACTTGGTGTTGAGAAAAGTAACATTACACACCCGAAACCCGAAAGAGGGGAAGATGGGACCGAATTGAGAATGATCATATTGAGTCGTCGAAATTACCGGCAAAGGCTCATAAAAACTCAAAGCAAGAGACAGAGTGTAACTACCGAAAAATTGGAACGTGACACTACAAAAGGCTACGGCCCTAAAAACGGCTCGGAGATGTCCAAAGCCCGTAATTAGAAAGTAAGGACTTTGTAAGAACTTGAAACTCGCTAAAAGGTTACCCTCAACAAAAGTATCCTCTAAAATCACATAAGCATCTTGAAAAAACTTCCGGTCACACTGAGTTTTCGAAGCCTCTAGCAAACAAAGTTATATCAAGCACGGGCTCCATTCAGACCTTTGAAAAATGAACGCCCCATGACTATATTTGATTCTATGCTAAGGCATTATCAACATTACATGAATGGAACTTATGAAATGATGCTGGAAAAGTAAAGACACAACCTTTCCAGAAAGGGAAAATTTCATATATATTCAGAAATATATTTACAAAGGCCTAATAGAAACAACCTCAAAATAAACACAAAAAAAATACATGAGACAAAAACTAAAAAAGTACCAAGGCATCTACGCCAGGTCTTCACTGGGACTCGACTCGTCGCTAGAATCGTCGGAGCCTTCAGATCCCTGGGACCCCTCGGAGTGTTTGGCATATTTAGGCTCGTAAAGCTCCTTCGCCTCGGCCTCGAGCTTTTTGGCTTCTTCGATCTCAGCCGACAGGACTACACCTCGAACATGAATCTCTTCGAGGGTCTCTCTTTGGGACAATCACTTCATATATTCGGCCTTTGCCTTCAGGAGGGTCTCGGTTGCCTCCACATCGGCCTTGTATTGGGCCACTATTTCTTCAACATCGGCTAAGATTTTGTCAAATATGGAATTCACAGCTTTATATTCTCTACCGAGGGCATTTCTCTCTCGGTGGAGCTCAGCTGTGCTTGGAGATCATCATTTAGCTCAGACTATTTGTAGCTTTGTCCTTCACAACCCAGAGTTGGTTCTCAACCTGTGCCAGCTCCGGCTTTGCGGTTTCCTTCTCCGAAGCCAGCAGGTCCGTTTTGCTTTTTCACTCGTTGGCTATGGCCCGGACTTCGTTCATCTCGTCCCTAAGATGGTCGATTAGGTTGATCTTCTGTTGGACCTGCGAGGTTGTGTTTTTACTCACCATGACTAGCTCCTCGTTTTTAGTTTCAAAGACCTTTACCTTTTCAACCAGGTCGGCATGTTCCTGCTTCAAGGTTGAAGCTTCTTTCTGAGCCCTGTCCAGGTCAGCCTGAAGGTCCTTGATGGCCCCGTCTTGTTGCTCACTGAGAAGCCTGTACATGTCCTTCTTTCGGACCTGCTCCTTGATCTCGAATTCGAGCTGAATAATTTCAAGGCGATATTGGAGGAAGCTCTCATGGTGAAGCACCAAGGCCTAAAAAACAACAAAAACTGTAAGAGACACCAAAACTTAAGCAGAATTCATGAGGGAGTGTAAAAATACTGATATCTTACCCGGTTCAAAGCCTGCTACACCTCATTGAAGAGACTCGACACGCCTATGATCACGTCCACAACACACCTCAATAAGAGATATGACACGGTCGTATGCAATAATAATTACCCAACTAGGAATTGGGATCGAATCAACTAGGAGTTATGATGGGAGTTAGGAATATATATTTGAAGCAAGCAAATGGGCTATCTAAGATTGCACTTCCACAACAAGGTTTTGTTTTCTATTTCTATTATTACTCTAATGAATGCAAGATAAAGAAAATAGATTATAAATAAATATTTTTGAGGTTTTTCCAATTGGATTAAAGGCTTAGGGCTGTGACCATAACCTAGGTGTTTGCCTAATAGGATAAAGTCGATAATGCTTGTTTTATTGATTGGGGTGTCTTATAGCTCTCAACTCTACGTTATCCACTCAATACCTTTCGGTTAGAGAGTGATTCTGCCCAATTTGGCTTTCTCATGCCCAAATGGGTATCAACCAAAACAGTTGATAAGAGCTCAAGTATGGTTATTACTATCTCTAGGCTGAACCCTTTAATTAAGTTAATCAATCTCTCAATCAACCCAATTCCTTGTTAGCTAAGTTATCCTTGACTAGGTATTTCTTTCTCAAGAAGAGACTACGTCAAATAGGAATGAATCAATGTTTGCAACCATTAGTTATAAAATTGAAGCATGAACTAGCTAAATATACAACACCCAATCATAAAAAAACACTAAATTAGATGCCCATAAGGTTTATACACCAGGGTTGGGTCACAACCCTAGTAAAAGTCTAGCTACTCTTAATGGAAATTGTAGAAAATAGAGAAGAAAAGCTAATTAAACTCATAATGGAAGATTAAAATGATGAAATCTAATATTAAAACACAAAAATAATGTAAAACTTCCTAAAGTAATAAAGAAAAACGGCTACAACAACTTCAGATGTTCCAACTTGACCTAATTTTGTGAAACTCGTCTATTTATACAGGGCCAATAATCTCGAACAAAAATGCCCCTTGGGAGGTTTTGCGGCAACACAATTCCATGTGCGGTCCGTAGATTTCTTCAGCTGGAAAGAAGTGGAGTTGTGCGACCACACATTTCTGAATTGTGGCCACCATGCAATCTTCTGCGGCTGCATATTTCTGGACTGCATCCGCGAGGCAATCTTCTGCGGCTGCACATTTCTTGTGCGGTCTGCAATTCACAAAGGCTCTTGGACTTGGTCATTTGCATACTCTCTGATCTTCGACTCTTAGCCCAGTTCTGCGGCCGCACAATTGATGTGAGGTCCATACAATTAATGTGCGGTATGCACATTGCTGAAAATTCTTCTAAATGTTTCTTCTTGGTTTGCGGCCTCAGATGGAATTTTGCGGTCTGCAATTTCTTCTGTGGACCGCACATTTGTTCTTCTGTGCCTTTGTTGTCTTGTGCTTCGAAACACTCCTTTTTGAGTCTAATTTCATCTCGGGAGATCAAACTTCCAGCATTCATGCAATTTTGCATAATTTCATTAGTTCTGGGAACAAAATTCAATACTTTCAGACTAAAACAAAAGTTAAAAGGTTCTAATAAGCAGTCAAAATCGTCACTTATCTACTCCCCCAAACATAAGTCTTTTCTTGTCCTCAAGCAAATAAATTAGTTCACGGGGTCATTTCAGCGAGTGAAAGGTGATCCATCCACAGATCAGTTGGGGCCAATAATTACCCACACTACTCATGTATTATCAACAAGACGACAAGTTAAACATTCATGCACATATAGTTCTAATGTGATATTTGAGCTTCAAGAATTGACTTTACTCATCAAGGACTCCTGCTCTATCATGTAGGTCATGGTGGACTCCAAACTCTTCCTCCTCTACTTTCCATTTTCCAAGATCACTTAAGAAATTTAGCACTCAATCCAAATATTTATGAAAGGTTCACTATCTCTCTCAAGAGAATGCCACAAGTACGACTTCAAGAACCATAGGTTTGCCTCTCATGTAGATCTCCACTAATGTAAGCTCACTCGGCTTGAAATCAAGTAGGATTTATTTTGGGATGTAATGAAGGATTTTGGATTAGGGTCGGATACAGTATGGGCGAGTGGTTACACCTTTCCTTAAGCACTCCATCTTTCATTTCTCGACTCACACTTTGCCAATTCTTAGAGGAACTTTCTTTTCATTGGGGACTAGAGACACTTAACATCACTCTTTTTTTGATCATTTCTTTCTTTTTCTCCCTTTTTGATTTCTCCATGTTTGGGATTATTACTTTTTTTTGGATCCATTCAACCCTTCCACTTTCTCATTTTTGCATTTTTCTTTTTGCTCTTTTCTTTTATTGCCTTTTCTTCTCATAGAGATAATTTCTTTTCTCTTTATGTGACATGATACCTTTTTCAAGTGCCTCGTCTCTCCCCCAAACTTACGTTTTAAGACATTTGTTTCACGAGAGTGTTAAGGAAAGCTGGGTGCCAAGAGAGGGTCACGACAAAACGGGTAAATGCTTGTAACATGGTTATCAAATGAGATATGCTAGAGGCTCAAAGGGGTTGAACAGGGATAATGACATTGATTGGCAATAGAAAACTCAAACGGTCCAAGGAGATCCTATAATCATTTCTCAAACCAAGCAAAACTTAGGATTTTTCCTTGAAACACATTCGGGGCAAGTTTTAGACCCTTTGCACGGATACTTGGACTAGCAAAAATTCACCTCACCCCTCACACAACCGGATTGTTAAAGAGGATAGAGTCGAGGGCCCACAACAATCACGTTCAATTTTAAAGATCACTATGGTCCAATCAAACCATCGATGATTGCCAAAGTCAATACAAGAGTCACAAGTCACTAACTAGAGCTATTCCTTTCAAAAACCTTGTCTCTAACCATAAGCATGTCGTTAAATGTGTTGGTACCAATTGAAGCATGGTTGACTCTTAGAGCATGAATTAATTAGGTCTTTCTATTCATTATTACTACTATTATCACCTAAACATAAAAACAGACTCATTTCATTAAGAAGGTTATCATGCCATCCATCGTTGGGACGAGTCACCCGGTTCACACAACAACTACCTTTGGAAAGAACCATGGAATTAAGAAAACCAAAGGCTTATTATCTACTAAAATATAAAAAGAAGCTACTAAATCAAACAAAGAAGCTACTAAGTCAAACAAAAAACTAATAAAGAAACAAAAATAAAGAAGCTAATAAGCAAAAACTACTGAAGATAGAATGAATATACATAATGAGAGAAAGAAAGAGAATATATACATAATAAGAAAAGAGGAAATAATAGCAAGTTATTACAGGCCAAATGTTTTAGAATGTATCAAATAAAATCAATAAACTCCCCCCCTCTCCCCGAATAAAGATAAGCATTGTCCCCAATGCTTAACAAAATAAGAGTAAAGAGGGGAAAGTATAAAGAATACTCCCTATAGCTCCTTGGGCATCTCTATGTCCTAAAAAATGTCATCGCCCTCCGGGTCAGCCAACTGGATCTTATCATCCTTGACTCTGGGTGTGGCCGGGTTGGCGAAAATCTCGCGCACTGCCTCAGCAATGTCGGCAGCAAGGTCTGGCTCGCCAGATTGGCCAGCTGGTGCTACCAGTGCTGTTGGTGCTGTAGGATCTGGGCCTGAATGGTGTGGGTTAATCAAAATGTCAAAGGGGAGATCTCCAGCTGTAGCAAGCCTGGTCACATGTCTCGGGAGCTTATCCACTGACTTCTTGCTGGCATGAGACTTTCTCATCTTCTTTACTACTTTTCCCAGCTCTTCGATCATTGATCCGTGTTGTACCAAGATAGCCATAATAGTTTATTAGTTCTCTGGGAGCTTCTTCAATATTTCTTCAACAGTGGGGGGAAACTGAGGTGCCTGAGTAGTAGACTGTGCTGCAACAGTACTGGATAAGTCAGATAGCTTTGCAGTGGCTATCTGTATCCAAATGTTGAGGCCCGCCAATGTCTAGAAGACTCGCAATGTAGAAAGTGGGACAATAGGCATGGGCACCAGCTTCAATGCTGAGGTGGGAGCTATGGAAGGAACTACGGTAGGGGCTATGGATGATGGCGGAGGCATAACTGCGACACTGGAGGAAGGCTCGGCTGAAGTTGATTAAACATCAACCACCTCAGCAGCTACCGTAGTTGGCTCATCAGACTTGCCTGCAGTGGTAGGAGGCTGAACTTTCTTGTTTGGATTGTTCATATCCATCAGTGAATACCAAGTGAAAGTATTCTTCGGCCTCACCTTTGTGTTATAATCCCTCAGTTCTACCCTTGCATCCGTGAGATATTCAGTAATAGTGTTGTTTAGTGTATGTTGAACAAATATCACTTTTAAGTTACATACTTTAGTCAGTTTTGTCCCCCTTTTGATGTGAGCCACATTTGCGTAGAATTCCAGGACCAGGTACTTTTTGGCGTACATTACACTTTAAGTGAACCATATCCACCCCTTTCATTGCCTGAACTATCTCAACACTGATGGTTTTTACCTCTCCAAATCTTTCAATAGAAACTGCCGCTCGAGAGTTAGCGACCTCACTAGCCACTATGTACAGAAGCTAGTGAAGGCATCCAAGCTAACAAGATGGTCCCCCCAAACCTCTTTCTTCTTTGACCTTTCAAGGGCGGTCCGTAGCACCTCCCGTGTTGCCATCATCGGGGATATCCTGAACTAGTGTATCTTGTGCCTCAGGGATAGGAATAGCCAATGGCTCAGAAGCCTGACTAGCACTTTCCGAGTCCTCAGAAGTGCTATAAATGAGGATGGCTTGTCCCTGAGCTGGTATCTCCCTTGCGGCCTTGAATGTAAGGCTGACTGCTCCTAAACACAAGCTGAGTTGATCTCTGATGCTTCCCTAGACGGGACATATGAGCTCGTCTAGGAGAGATCTGCACCTCTATCTCCACCGACTGTAGATTTCTTTGTAATTGTCTTTTGTTGGCCAAGATGTTTCGCCTCATCCCCTAGATCGAACCAATGTCTGTATCAATCAAAGGCGATTGTTAGTAGTAGTTCAAAATTGAAACATCCCATGAGACATGCAAGTAAGATATAAACTAGAAGACACGAAGTGGGTACATAGTTAAAGCATGCTTTCAGGAAACCAGATCTGCGGTCCACACAATTTTCTTGCGGCCGCAGATTTGGACTTGCAGATCACACAATTTTGTCTTGCGGCCGCAAAAATATAGTGTGGTCCGCACAATTTCACGTGCGGCTGCACCTCTAAATCCTTAAAAGTGGTAACTCTCTAATGACAGAGAATTGGATGATGTGCGGCCACAACCTATTTTCTGCGGTCCGCACAATTAGACATGCACCCGTGATCTCGTCCAAGTCACACCTCAATTTGAGGTTATGGAACGGTCGGAGCAATAATAGTACCCAACAAGGAGTCGAGTCAATTTTCTGCAGGGAGCTATGAATGGGACTTAGGAGTATATATTAGAGTGAATGAGCTTGAATTATCTCGAATTGCACTTCCACAAAAGTTGGGTTGTTTCTAAGTCTATTTTAAACTAAAAATAACAACCAAGAATTAAAACTAGCAAATTGTTTTACTGTTTGTTTGTTTAGGCCTAGGGGTATGACCTTCACCTAGGTATTGGATTAATGGGTTGTAAGCCTTAAAGCTTGTTTTATTGGTCGGGGTGTATTATAGCTATCGACACTCAAGTACCTACTCAATACCTCTCGGTCAAAGATTGATTTTGCCCAATTTGTCTTTCTTAAGACCAATAGGTATTGAACAAAATTGTTGATAATAAGCTCAAGTCGGGTTTTACTATCTCTAGGTTCAACCCTTTAATTGGGTTTATCAATCTCTCGATTGACCCAATTCCTTGCTAGCCAAATTTTCCTAGACTAAGTCTCTCTTTCTCAAGTAGAGACCAATTCAATTAGGCATGAAACAATGTTTGCATCTATTAAATTTTCAATTAAAAGCAATAACAAGGCTAGATAATCAACACCCAACCATAAACAAGCAATAAATCAAACACCCGTTAAGTTTACACACTAGGGTTGGGTCACAACCCTAGTAAAAATCTAGCTACTCATGCTTAAATTAGAAGATAAAGAAGAAGTGATAATTAAACTCATATTAATGATTAAAATGGTAAAACTAATATTCAAAAAGCTCAAAATAGCTAAAACTACTAAAAGAGGCAAAGTAAACGACTGCTGATGTCAAAAGTTACAAAAGTTGACCGATAAAAGTGAAACTATTCTATTTATACAACGATGGAATTTTCGGATAAAATTTCCCTTTTCAGAGGTTCTGCGGCCACATAATTCCATGTGCGGTCCACACTTCTCTTCATCTTGGCAGGATTGGAATTTTGCGGCTGCATAATTTTGAACCGCGACCGCATCTCTCTATTTCTACGGTCCGCACATTTTTGAGTGCGGTTGCACATGGATCTTTTGCGGACAGCACAAATGCAAATGCGGCCGCATAGCTGATCTTCTGCGGACACACAATAATTTTGCGGTCCGCACTTCTGTGGAACTTGAATTGCATGTTCTCTGAACTTTCGGCCTTGCCTTGCTTCTGTGTCCGCACATTTCTTGTGCGGACCACACTTCTCATAGGTCCCTGATGAGATTTTCTTCACAATCGGCGGCCGCAGATGATAATCTGCGGTCCACACTTTAGAGCTTTGTGCCTATTTTTGTCCTTGGTTCAGATTACTCCTTCTTGAGTTGGATTTCATCTTTGAGGCTCATTTTCCATCATTCCTGCAATTAAGCATATTTTATCAGTTTTTGGAAACACAATTAAACGCTTTTGGAATAAAATAAAAGCAAAAAGTGCTAATAAGTAGTCAAAATCCCCACTCATAAACTCCCCCAAACTTAAGATTTTGCTTGTCCTCGAGAAAATAAGGTAATTCCCACCTCCCCAAGTTAAGAGCTATTCCAGCTAATAAAAAATGCATCAATCGCACATCAATTGGGACCAACAATTACCCATACACTTATGAATTATTAACAAGGCAATGGATTGAATTTTTAAGCACAAATAGTTCTAATGTGACACTTGAGCATCAAGAGTTGACTTAATTCATCAAGGAATCTCGCTCTTTCATGTAGGTCATTGTGGATCCCAAACTCCTCCTCTTCACTCATCTCTCTCAAAAGAATGTCGCAAGTACGACTTTAAGTACCATATCGGCTCATGCTTTGCCAAATTTTTAAGGCATTTTTTTTCCATAAGGGGGATTAGAGAGACTTAGCATCACTCTTTCTTGGTCATGATATTCATTTCCTCCTTCTTTGTTTTCTCCATGCTCTGCATTATACCATTCTTTGAAATCCCTTTAACTTTTCAACTTATTCACTTTCTTTTTGCATTTTTCTTTTTGTTCTTCTTTCTTTTTTCTTGCCTTTCATTTTTGTTCATTCTTTTCTCTTTTTGTTCCTTGATACCTTTTTCAAACTCCTCGTCTCTCCCCCAAACTTATGTTATTAGCCAATTGTTTCACACGAGTGATAAGGAAAGCTCGGGTCCCAAGAGAGGGTCACGACGGAACGAGTAAGGGCTTGTACATGGTGATCAAATGAGAAAGGTTTTAGGCTCTACCGGGTTGCCTAGGGATAAAAATATTGGTGGGCCATAGAAAATTTCAAGCGGGTCATGGAGAGCCTACAATCACTTCTCAAGCCAAGCAAAACTTAAAATTTCGCCTAGAAACACATTCGGGGCAAGTTCTAGCCCATTTGCACGGGTACTTGGACTTGAAAAAAAACATCTCACATCTCACGCAGTTGAATTGTGAAAAAGGATAGAGTTGAGGGCCCACAACGACCATATTCAAGATTAAAAATCACTATGGCTCGACTAAATCACTCGATGATTGCCTAAGTCAACGCAAGAGTCACAAGGTCACTAACTAGAGCTACTTCTTTCCAGGAAACTTATTTTTAACCATAAGCATGCATTTAAGTGTGTTGGTGCCAAGTGAAGCATGTTTGACTCTTTTATTCATTGCTACTACTATTTTTTACCTAAACACCAAAAACAGACTCAGTCCCTTAAGAAGGGTGTCACGCCATTTAACATTGGGAAGAATCACCCGATTCACACAAAAATAATCTTTGGAAAATTTTTTAGCATTAAGAAAACCAAAAGCTTATTGACCACTAAAAACATAAAAAAGAAGCTAAAAATTAAAAAGAAGCTATTAGATTAAACAAAATAAAGAAGCTACAAAGCAAGCTACTGAAAGACTAAATGAATATACATAATGAGAGAAGAAAAGAGAAAATATATATATCAATAGAGAGAGAGAAGAATATTTACATAATAAAAGGAAAAAGAAAAATATTATCAGTTATTACAAACCAAATGTCAAATCATCCAAATATCAAATAAACTCCACCCCCTCGAATAAGAGCAAGCATTATCCCTAATGCTTAACAAAATAAGAGCGAGGAAGGTAAAAGTAAAGAGGACTCCATATGGACTTGGACATCTATGTGTCCATAGCAATGTCATTGCCCTCAGCCTCCTCTAATTAGATCTCATCATCCTGGGCTCTGGGAGTAGCTGGGTTGGTGAACATCTGTCGTGCCGCCTCAGCAGTGTCGGCAACTAGGTCTGGCTCCTCAGACTGGCTAGTTGGTGCCACTGGTGCTAATGGTGCTATGGGGTCTGTCCCTTTCAGCATATCAAATGGAAGGTTCGCCATCTGTTGCTATCTTGGTCACCTCTCTCCTCAGTCTGTCCACTGATCTCTTGGATGTCTGGATTTCTTCATCTTCTTTACCTGTTTCCTAAGCTCCTCAATTACTGCTCCATGTGCTACCAAAGTGTCCATAATGGTCTGCTGGTTCTCCAAAATCGTCTTCAATGTATCATCCACTGTCGGAGGAATTTGGTGTGCCGGGATGGATGATTGTGCTGCAACAACACTGGATATGTCGGCCAACTTTGTTGTGGTTGTATGCATCAAGTTGTTGAGACTCACCAGTGTCTGGGAGAATCACAGCGCAGATAGTGGCTGAGTGGGCATGTGCACCATCTTCAAAGCCGATGCAGAAGGCACTGATGCTGAATGATCCACATCCACTAAATGCTTCTGGTATTGCCCCCTCGGCCATCATCCGGGATATCATACACATCCACTGTAGTAGCTGGTGCATCGGGGGCATGTATAGATGAAGTCTCCGAATCCTGGTTGTTCCCTTCCGACCCCTCAGAAGTACTCTCGGAAGAGGTAGGCTCATTTCTCAGTTGGTATCTTTCCTGAGGCAACTGTGGCTGTAAATGAACAACAAGATACTCTTGCACTGAATTGCCCTCCGAGGCTTCCCTACACGGGGCATATGAACTTGATTCACAGGGTTCTGGCTATCTAATTCGGCCTGCTGTGAGCTTCTTTCCTATTACTCTTTGGGGGACGAGGGGTAAAGTGCTTTTGGCTCTACCTCAGGAAGGCTCACCCCTCCCTTTTGACGTGTCACCACGACCACATGATCTAACCATATTCGGCACAATAAAACAGCAAGAGTCAGTTGTAGTTCAAGTGCAGGTAAGCATAAAATTCAGAACAAAACATGTTATAGGGTGGGGAAGTGCGGTCCGCACAATTAGAAGTGTGGCTGCAGGCCTGGTTGTGTGGACCACACAATTTGCAAGTGCGATTGCATGGATCAAATTGCAGTCCGCATAACTTTAAGTGTGGGCGCACATTTTTTAGTGTGGCTGCACATTGAAGTCCTTAAAATGGGCAAATCTCTGATGACAGAGAATTCTCGATCTGCGGTCCGCACTTTTGCCTAACCAAATGCCCTAAGCATGCCATTCTGCAGACCATATGTTTCCTTGTGCGGCCACACATTATAAAATTAGAACGGGAATATTCCTTTAGGGCTTCCAATAATCGAACATGGAAAAAGCAATTAAACATGATAAACTAAATACCCAATCCCCAAATAGCAACTAAGAGTTTACCTCACACAAATTACACCCCACATAGATATAAAGCTGACAAATGATTCTAAATAACTAATAAATTTTAAACTAACTAAGAAAATTAAAAAAAAAACTCTAGAAATGATTTTGAGCATACTAGTGACGAGTGGTGGTAAGGACTGATCTAAGATGCTAAATTAAGTAGCAGAAGATTGATTCAGTAGTGTGCGAAATTTTAGCCTTTGATTTGAGTTCTCAAGGAATGGAAAGTCAGAACAGTAGCCTTAGGGCCACTGATTATACTATATGATGTGACTAAGGGTGTAAGAGTCGAGTGCGGCCACAAAATTCCTTCTGCAGTCCGCACTCTGTTACTTGATGCTCAGTTTCCCTCAATGGATCTATAGTGTGCAGATTTTAGCGTGCGATCACAGATTTTGGTGCAGACCGCAGATTTTCTTGTGCGGCCGCACTTTGGCCATTTCTCTGACAGACAAACTTCAGAGAGTTTGCAATTTTTCCATCTCAACTTGTGAGGTCCGCACAAGAATTGTGCGGTCGCAGTTGCCTTCTGCTGTAGCATTCAAAATTGTGTGGTCCGCACTTTTTCCATACTTTGCCAATTTTTTTGAGCCCAGCTCCTATAAAGCACAGATGTTCCTGCAACACACTTCAAATCCAGTTAGCACAAAATAAGACCTATCTAAAAAAAGAAGAAAAGAAAAAGAAAAAGAAACATGGGTTGCTTCCCAAGAAGCGCCTGATTTAACATCGTGGCACGAAGCATATTACCATCACTTCAAATGAATCACTGCCACCACGTGGCCATCATCATCTTGCCCCAAATAATGCTTCACCCGATGACCATTGAATCAGAATACCTCATAATTTTTGTTTTTCAAGTCCAATGCACCAAAAGGTGTCACACCCACAATTTCAAAGGGACCACTCCATTTGGATTTCAGCTTTCAGGAAAACATACTCAATGGTGCATTGAACAACAAAACAAGATCGCGCACCTTGAATTCCCTGTTTCAGATGTATTTGTCATGAAGGTACTTCATTCTTTATTTGTCCAAGGATGAACTTGCATATGCATGGTACCGAAATTCATCTAGTTCATTCAAATGTGCAACCCCGCAAGGTGGAAGCTGCATCCCGATCAAGATTTAACTTATTCAAAGACCACATGGGCTTGTGCTCAAGTTCCACCAGAAGATAACAAGCTTTGACAAACACCAACTGGTATGGAGACATCCCAATAGGAGTTTTGAAAGCAGTCCAATAAGCCCATAGTGCATCATCAAGCTTCTTTGACCAATCCGTCCGGATTGCATTCACTATTTTGGAAAAAATATTCTTTATCTCCCAGTTGGAGACTTCCACTCGACCGCTTGCTTGAGGATGATAGAAAGTCATAACTTTATGAGTGACACCATATTTGCTAAGCAGGGTGTAAAAATCTTTGTTGCACGACCCCCAATCGCTAATAATAGCCCGCGGAGTACAAAACCTTGTGAAAATGTTCTTTTTCAAAAATGTCACCACACTCCTTGCTTCATTGTTGGTTACAACAATGACCTCAACCCATTTTGACACATAATCAACCGCCACCAAGATGTAGGTGTTTCCACAAGAGCTCACAAAAGGTCCCATGAAGTCAATACCCCACACATCAAAAATATCAATCTCCAAGATGGTGGTGATGGGCATTTCATTTTTCTTTGAGATTCCACCGGCCCTTTGACATTCATCGCAACATTTGACTAGATCACTTGCATCCTTGTAGAGAGTGGGCCAATAGAAACCACAACTTAACATTTTAGCCCACCATGGTGACCACCATATGGTGGAGAATGATAAGCCCCAAGAATTTCAACATGTTCCTCCTCTGACACACATCTTCTAATCACTCCATCAGTACAAATTCGGAAGAGGTACGGTTCGTCTCAATAATAGTCTTGACAATCCCGTTTGAGCTTCTTTCTTTGGTTTGAAGAAAACTCATCCGGGATAATACCACTCACAAGATAATTTGTTAGATCCATGAACCATGGCACCTCTTGCATTGAAATGGATAGGAGTTGCTCATCAGGGAATGAATCATTGATTTCAAGGCAATCATGCAACCTTCCCTCCTCCAAACGAGACAAGTGGTCCGCCACTTGGTTTTCACTTCCTTTTCGATCTTGGATGTCTATATCGAATTCTTGAAATAAAAGCACCCATCTCATCAACGAGCTTTGGAGTCTTTCTTTCTCAAAAGGTACCGAAGCGCCGCATGATCCATGTGGAAAATCACCTTTGTACCCATCAAGTACGGGAGAAACTTCTCCTTAGCGAATACAATGGCAAGGAGCTCTTTTTTGATAACAGTGTAATTGACTTGGGCATTGTTCATGGTCTTACTAGCATAGTATACCGGATGAAGTATCTTGTTGATACGTTTCCCCAAAACTGCTCCAACTGCCACATCACTAGCATCACACATGAGCTCAAAAGGAATGCTCCAATTTGGGGCGGTGATAATAGGAGTATTTGTCGACTTGAACTTGAGAAATTAAAATTCTCTCATACAATCATCATTGAAGTGGAATTTAGCATCTTTCTCCAAAAGATTTCACAAGGAGTTCACCTTTGGAATAATACTTGATGAAACGCGGTAGAACCCTGCATGACCCAAGAAGCTTCTCACGCCCTTCACGGATGTTGGAGGTGGAATTTTAGAAATCCCCTCTATTTTCGCCTTGTCAACCTCTATTCCCTTATTTAAAATCTTGTGGCCAAGTACAATACCCTCCTCGACCATGAAATGACATTTCTCCCAATTCAACACCAAGTTCGTTTCCTCACACCTTGCCAATACCTTATCCAAATTTTCCAAGCAATCATCAAAAGAATACCTGAATACCGAAAAGTCATCCATGAAGACTTCAAGGTAGTCCACTACCATATTCGTAAAGATCGCCATCATACACCGTTGAAAAGTTTCCGGTGCATTGCATAAGCCGAATGACATCCACTTGAAAGTTAAAGCGCCATAGGGACAAGTAAAAGTTATTTTCCCTTAATCTTCCGGGGCAATAAGGATTTGATTGTAGTCCGAGTATCCATCTAGAAAGAAATAGAACACTCGACCATCCAATAAATCAAGCATTTGGTCAAGAAAGGAAAGTGAGAAATGGCCTTTCCTTGTGACTTTGTTTAGCTTCCAATAGTCCATGCACACTCTCCATCTAGTCACCATTCTTGTTGGAATCAATTCGTTCTTATCATTTGTAACCATAATTATGGCCCCTTCTTCGGGACACATTGCACCGGAGAAGTCCAGGAACTGTCAGAAATGGGGTAGACAACCCCGACATCCAACCACTTTATGATCTCCTTTTTGAACAAATCTTGCATTGCTTAATTGAGTCTCCTTTGATGTTCAATGGAGGGTTTGACATCCTCATCCAAATTAATCTTGTGCTGCAAAATGCGGGTCTTATTCCCCGAATATCCTCCAAAGTTCACCCAATAGCTTTCTTTCTCTTTTGGAGCACCGCCAATGTAGAGTCAACCTGCACGTTAGTCAAGTAAAAGGAAAGAATAACCGGTAAAGTAGAACATGGGCCAAGGAATTTATACCTGAGATACGGAGGCAATGGATTCATTTCCAAAATGGGAGGCTCCTCGATTAAGGGCTTTTTTGGAGGACTTTTCCTATTTTCAATATCCAGAGACAATTTGCGGGGATCATAAGTGTACGACCCCATTCCTTGCAATGAGTTCACACATTCCACGAATCCATCTATCTCTTCATCATCAAAGTTAAGCAAAATGGCCTCCAATGTATCATCAACATTCATCATGGCACTGGTATCATCAATAATCATATCAATCACTAAGTCCATGAATGAACACACTTCATTGCTATTCGGCTGCCTCATAGATTTGCACACGTGGAACAACACCTTTTCATCACCCACCCGGAAAGTGAGTTCACCGCCTTCCATATCAACAAGAGCCTTCCTCGTAGAAATGAAAGGTCTACCAAGACTAATCGGCACCTCATAGTCCACTTCGCAATCTAGAATCACAAAATCCGCCGGGAGAATGAACTTGTCAACTCAAACCAATACATCCTCACCCCAACGGTCTCTTTATTGTACGATCTGCCATTTGTAATCTCATAGATGTGGGTCTTAGTTTCCCAATTCCCAATGTCTTGAAAACCAAATAGGGCATCAAGTTGATACTCGCCCCAAGATCACAAAGAGCTTTACAAATTCGGCACTTCCAAAATGTACAAGGAACGATAAAAGCACCAGGCTCTTCCAACTTTGGAGCCGTCGAATGCATAATTGCACCCACTTGGTGAGTGACTTTGATAGTTTTAAAATTCATCAATCTCTTCTTTATCACCAAGTATTTCATAAACTTAGCATATCCGGGCATTTTCTCCAAAGCTTCAACCAAAAGCACATTTATAGAGAGACTCTTCATCATATCAATGAACTTCTTGAATTGATTCTCGCCATTTTTTTTGGCAAGCCTTTAAGGATAGGGAGGATGTGTCTTAGGCAATGGTGCCTTATCTCTTTGAACTACTGGTTCCAGTATATCAATCACATGATCCGTAGACGGTTTCACATCCCCTTGAGTCTCTTCCACCATGTCATCAATATCAATCCACACTTTATCTTTTTCTTGCACATCATTGTTCAGGATCTCCTCTTCTTCTACCACTTGCTCATCATCCACAAGTTGCCTTTGACTTGAGGTAGGTGTATTCCCACCTTTTTCACTTCTTGTAGTCACGGCCATGGCATGCCCCATTGTGTTCCCTCCCTTCGGATTCACCACCGTATCACTTGGTAGTGCCCCCTTAGGAAGAGAATTTAAAGCTTGAGATATTTGACTCATTTGCACTTCTAAGTTACGGCTTGATGTATTGAATGAAGCAAGTTAGGCATCAGAATCAACATTATTCTCTATCATTTGCTTGAACATGTTTTCAATTCGATCCATTTCATTGTTGGAGGAACTATGACCATGAGAAGGATAAGGAGGTGGGTTGCTCGATTGTTGGTACATTAAAGGCCTTTGAAAACACGACTCCCAATTTCCTTGGTTGTTGTTCCACCCGACTTGGTTGTTGCCTCCCCAATTGACTTAATTTTTATTAGTTTGCCTATTCTTTTGGTTGTTTCTTCCAGTCCAATTGCCTTGATTGTTTCCACCATTCCAATTACCTTGGTCGCTAGAATTCTAATTCCCTTGATTGTTCGAAGGTATCCATTGTTGTTGACTAGGTCCTTAGTTGTTGTTTCTTTTCCCTTGAAAGTTGTTCACACATTGGACCTCTTCATTTAGACCATTATAAGAATCTCCTTGATCATATACACTATCATATTTCACAAAATTGTCTGCTCTTTGTTGCACTTGTGGACTTCTTGTTCTTCTCTTGTTTACCTTCATATTGACTCCCTCCATAGCATTGACTTGCCTCGAGTTTTGCACTTGTTGAAGTTGAGATTTTTCCAATTGGTTCATGGTAGTTGTCAACTCGGCTATGGCTTGCCGATGGTCATGTAACTCTTTATGAAGAAGAATCACATTTGGATCACCTTGTGGAACATTTGTTGTAGATTTCCATGCCGATGAAGTATCCTCCATATCATCCAAAATAACACACGCCTCCGCATAAGGTTTAATCATGAAGTTACCACCAACAATTTGATCCACTACACATTGGTTGGTGGTATTGATCCGCCGATAGAAAGTTTGTTGAATCATGTTATCTGGCATATCATTGTTGGGGCACTCTTTCACCATTGTTCTATATTTTTCCCATATCTCATGTAATGGTTCATTAGGCTCTTGCTTGAATGCTAGAATTTCATCCCGAAGAATAGCCATGCGCCCGGGAGAGAAGTACTTTGAAATAAATTTGTCCGCAAGTTCATCCAACGTACGAATGGAATCATTTGGCAAATTTTCCAACCAATCTAAAGCTTTCCCCCGTAGAGAGAAGGGAAAAAGCCTTAGCCTCAAAGTACCCTCGGAGACATTTGATTGTTTGCTTCCCCAACACGTATCAATGAACCCCTTCAAATATTTATATGCATTTTGACCCGGTGCATCGGTGAAGAACCCTCGTTGCTCGAGCAAAGTAAGCATCACGTCAGTTATTTGAAAGATGCCTACCCTAATACGGGGTAGGACTATAGCACTTGCATACCCTTCATTCGGCAACACCCGGTATGGAGCCGCTCGTGATGGAGGTAGGGGTGAACGTGAACATTGTCGTGAGGCGTTCGGCCTCGTCTATTGGCTTGAGGTTCAAGAGGGACCTCATCTATTGCATCATCACCAACGTCGACATCCCCCACGGCTATGTTTCCGAGCTTATTGTTTGTCATGATTGCACCTACAATACTCACGCGTTAGTAACAAGGAAGGAAAATGAGACAATTCTCACACAAAACTAAATATATAGCTAAATCATATATTAGCTCCCCGACAATGGACCAAAAATTGATCTCGTCCAGGGCACACCTCTATTTGAGGTTATGAAACGGTCGGAGCAATAATAGTACCCAACAAGGAGTCGGGGTCGATTTTCCACAGGGAGCTATGAATGGGACTTAGAAGTATATATTAGAGTGAATGAGCTTGAATTATCTCGAATTGCACTTCCACAAAAGTTAGGTTGTTTCTAAGTCTATTTAAACTAAGAATAACAACTGTCGCGCCCCTTTTTTCTCGTGGAGTCCGGGTTTCGACATTTTGGGACAACTCCCTTCCTTTTGAGATTGGGTATGGGATTTGAAGAGTCTCCACCTAACGGATTAAGGTGCGTTAAGGCACCTAAATCAAATAACTCATAAACCAGTTTATATCACCAGAGATTGGGTAAGGGCTCGAAATTACCTTGAGGGGAAGGTGTTAGGCACCCCTCTAGGTCCACATCGGCGGGTCCCGACAAAACTTAATTTAAGAGAATTAGTATTTTAAGGAAATAAAGAAGTTTAAACAAATAGAGATTACTTTAAAACATGAATTAAAGGGGTCCTAAGTTTATTATCCTATAGGATTACTTCCATGCAATACTCGGTAACCTTCCCCAAATTGAGGTGTTACGCGTAGCATTAGCGCACAGGTCATCATCTCATTTACTACCTAGTTACCCTCCCCTTTTCAATTATTACCTAAGCGTTCTAATAACATCCAGTACGTACCTTATGCGTGCATTACCCGTCCCTTGCCTATGGCCCTGGAGGTGTTTAGGAACTCTATTTAAGGTGGTTCTAGACTCACCTATGTTGCTTAAAAGGAGAAAACTAAGCGACAAACAAAACTCAAGTAGGACAGTCACATAAGGAGCAATTAAGGGGGCTCATGTTTACCTCTGCAAATACACAAACAAATGCACACTATTCAGACAAGTGTTTTTTAAGGATTTAGGATCCTATAGGCAGGATATCTAAATGAGAATAAACAGAATATACAACAGTTTTATTAAAGCAAGGCTGTGAGTATCTATCAGTTTGCCTGCTAATTTTGTATCACTTACTGAATATGACCACGTTTCAAGCAGAAAGAAATCACAATTTTAAACCCAAGATTTTAGTTATCCTACAGGCTTGCCTAAGTGATAACCGGGCAGAATTCTATGGACATGGTATCTAAGAGTTAATCAGACCATAATTTATAAACCAGTGATTGATTTTAACAGGTAGATTTCATCTTTTTAGATCCTATAAGCATGCTTTCTATGTGCTGAAACTGATTACAAGCATTATTTCCTATAAACATGATATCTAAACACAGAAACTGATTTTTACACTTACTTCCTATAGGCATGATGTATAAGTGTCATGACTGATTTTATATTGTTTCATATAGGCATGATGTCTAAGTGAGTAAAGGTGTTAACCAATTACCAAGCGAGTTCAACAAAGAAGATCTTAGAAACATGATTTCTAATGCACACAGGGAGGTTTTGAAAATATGATACTTGATGCAGAATTGATAAACGGTCTAGAAGCAGGATTTCTAGGATACAAGTGTGAAAATTCATGATCACAAGTGATAAGATAAATCTTATAGGCATGGTTTCTAACGACATGCATATAAATAATAACCACAACAACCTATAGGCATGGTTTCTACCCGAACCCAACAAAGATATATAAAATCCCTCCCCAGCTTTTACTAATAACCCCATATCTATTTTACAAGGATTATTATTACAGACCAATACAAATGAATTACATGATAAAAATCACTATACTATAGGGAGACTTGGCAGGCCCAAAGTCAACCTGGAAGCCAAGCCTTCAAGCAAGTCTGGAGTACACCAGTAGTCCATTCTATAACACAATTGGGCTTCTGGTATGTCAAAGTTCCCAAGGGCCTCAGGGACCCCGGGCAATGATCACACTAGAACCTTTCCAAGAAGCAGCTTTGTGAACAAATTTGGAAGGCCAGTCCCAGTGTGTCAGAGTTCGGGACTCCTAGGCAGTGCTCACACTGGAGGGGGGAGGGGGCAGAACCCTAGAGATCTAAGAGTAGGAGTTGAAAATAGTATGTAAGAGTAGGAGATAATTTTAGAAAAAAACAGTTTGGTTTCTTTAGAAGTGAATAGAAACAGATTACAAGATTAAAAACTACAGACCGAACCACATTTAGCAGACTGAATTCAGACATGAATTCCAGTAGTTAAACAATCACAAGGAACACTGGAATCATAGGCAGAACAGAGTCATAAATAAGTCAAACAAGGTTTCCCATGGTTGGAATTGATTTAGTTCATTAAATATTACTAGATGAGCATATAGACATGTATTAAACAGAGAACAACATGCTGAAGTTAAGTTACTAATCAGACAGTCATACAAAAAGGATAGCATGAATTTAAAGCACATTATCCTTGAAAGAAGTATACAAAAATCATGAATTAATCAGGAACATGCTAAGGTAAATTCTCAACACATAAAACATGACAGGAATTGAGGCATGCTAGTTGAGAAGCAAGTAAACAAGTGTCATGGAATAAACAGGAATATGACATACTAACATATAGGGCGGGACAAATCAACCGGAATTAAGTCATGCTGGTTAAGAGTAATAAACAGAAAAACATAAGGCAAACTGAAGCATTTTGAGGTCTAACTACATAGCATACAGAGTGGAAACAGAAGTGGATGCTTGCCAGTTAGGAGATAATAACAGGAAAGTGAAACAAATAGGATCCAAGAGTCTAGACTTGGCTTTCAGCCGGCTATACGGAGCAGCAAATAGAAGTAACAGAAAGAACTACAATTGAGAGTGTGTAAGTAAGAGCAAGAGTTTGTATGTGTTTCTGTGTCTTTATATGTGTGTTCGAGTGTTTTGAAAAATCAGAATGGGGGTTTATATAGCATTTAGCAGAGTAGACAAATAAGGCAAAGAATAATTAAGAGTTCACAATAAGGTATACTGTCACACCTCCTTTTTCACCCGAAAGGGGGATAAGGGAGTTTTTCCAATAAAAGTGACATTATTTGAATTTGGGATTTATCTTAGTTTTCAGAGTCGCCACCCGGATTTTTGACGATGCTCCGGGACAACGTTTTATTTTAAGAATCCCAAATCGAGGAAATTTGACTCTGTTTTGATTTGTCTGCGACCAGAAATCCAAGTAAGGAATTCTGTTAACCCGGGAGAAGGTGTTAGGCACTCCAGAATTCCGTGGTTCTAGAACGGTCGCTTAACTATTAATATTTGTCCTAGTTATCTGATCATTTATGTGTTTTAGCCTATTGTAGATTTAAACTCTTTGAAATTTAGCCTCTTTTGATATGTATGGATTTATCTTGAAAACAAGTCACGAGAATGTGCACTTGTTATGCTTTTGGACATGTTACAATTACGCCACATGAAATGCACCCGCAATTGCAATACGTGATTTTAATATAGTTTGAAGTTGAAGTCGGGGATATGAGTTGTCGCACCCGAGTGTAGATTACGTAGTCAGGACTATGGCCGTGACAGTTTTATAATGCCCATTTGAGGCAATATTCAATTATTCTATATGTTTTGGGATTTTATCTAAAAGAGGTATTTTTAACTTACGGAATATGTATATAAATCAATTTGGATATTTATGGATTTATCTTAGAACAAGTCATGATGGCGTGCACTTGTTATTTTTGAACACATCACAAACATGTCACATGGAATGCATCCGTGATTGCTACGTGCTTATTTTTATTATTGTTTGAAGTTAGGGTCGGGTCACATGAAATGCACATCCGAAATGGGGATTATATGTCAAGACCATGGCACAGGAACCGTACCCATAGCCGTGATAATTTATTACTCACGCCTAAATCAAGCTATGATGTTCATGAGTTATTCCCTAAACTACGTCGAGATTATTATGAGGCCATGAGAAGTATGCAAAGTTCTTTGTGGACAAAGTGTAAGACTTAGTCATTGTTATCGTTGAGAAGATCACTTATATTTAAAGCCGTCAATAAGGGTTAACTTATTTGTTTGATGATGTTGGGCCTAGTAGCCATTTCAGCCGAAATCCAATATTCTCAAAGGGAATCTAAACACCACTTTACATATGAACATGGTCTATTTTTCATTTGAAACAAAATGTAGTATCCCTCACTCACTCCTATTTTTATCTTTATGAAAAAAATCAACCAAAATCAATTAACATCATCTGTTAACTCAATTTAACCAAATAGACGACTTTCAGCAATGATGCATCCAAAGAAAACTAATATTTAACATGAAATAAGATAATATGCCAATTAATGAAAGCAAACAACCACTTAAAATTTCATATTGATTTAACAATTAAACAAACAAGCAATTTTCATAAATGAAGAGTTCTAAATATTAGTGTCACATAAGCTATACAACAGAAATAAGAGGAATCAAGAAAACAATGCAAACACCAACGACAAAAGATCTGGATTTATTATTCTTCGAATCATCATTTGACCGTTAGTAGACGAACAATTAAGTGATTTCTTCGTATAACAAAACCCAAACATTTTAAAGGCGCAAAACAGAGGGAGGAAGGCAATTTGGTAAGGAAGTTTACATCAGTTTTTTTTATGTCCTTACACTGAATCATCATTGAGCACAGAGTTAACCAAATTCATGCCTTCAGTTCAAATGATCTACTTAGAATATCATCACCCAAATAACGAAGGGAAGTATAAAATCGGCATGCGACATATTCAAATTTGAACAAGAAAAAGCACAATAACATTGTGAAAATTATTTAACCAATATGAATTACAAAATTGAAATCGAACAGTACCGTAAGACGAGAGTGAATCTGAATGCTTTAAATTTTCCTAGATCTCTTAGCTCTTAGCTTAGGATATCAGCTTGGACAAATTCTGGTACAGATCAACAACGAGCAAAGCAAAATCCCCATCACTTTTACACAAAATGATATTCCAGAGATTCCGAGAAACAAATTTGAAAACGAATGGTAACAAACTTGAGTAATTTCGGCATTCTTGTTTCTATCTCTTTTATTGTTTTGTTCTCTGAATATGGGATTTGGATTTCAAATTCCTAGCCCGTTTATGTGAGCTCTTGAGTCTGTGTGTGTCAAGTGAGAGTGAGAGATGAGAGTGAAAATCAAAGATGGTGGCTGGCGGAGAGGTGAAGAGATGAGGCGCAGCTGAGTTTTATTTGGGGTGAGGGAGGAAGAAGGAGGGGTGTTAGGTCTTTAGAGGTTTGTTATGATGAAAAAGAAGAAGCAGGTCCAGGGGAGGGGGAGTTGCGCCGTTTTTGTTTCCAGGGGGAGCTGCTGATGTCTTTTTCTTAGGTCATCTTCTTAGAGATAGGGTTGGAGATTTATGCATGTGAGGGAATAGGTATTGGGCCAGGCAGGTACTGGGCTGGGCTGGGCAGGTCTTTAAGATATTGGGCCACCAATTTTGGGGTTCAAATTAATGCAATGAAGGTAAGCCTAACTCATGCCTTTCTTTTAAATATCAGATTTTTCAAACTCTAGCCATTTAAAACTCAAACTTCAATTGAATCTAATTTTTATATGGCTAGCCTATTTATTTCATTTTATCTAATGATGGACTAATGCAACTAATTAATTAATTGACCTACGAATGCAATTTTTTATTTTTTAGTGGATGCATTTACAATGAAATTAAATCCTAAAAAGAAGTTTAAAATCTAACATGCTAATAAAATCAAGATTCGAAAAAAAAAATTAAATTTTTTAAAAATAATTTTTATGATTTTAAAATTATTAAACATGCATGGAATGCAACTAAATGAAGAAAAGTTCCTAAAATTCATTAAATTTATATTTTGATTATTTTTAGGAGTAATTTCCTTGCGGGGCAAAAATTGAGTATTCACAGTTGCCCCTCTTTGCTCGAGAACATGAAAAGTTTTCGGTCAAAGATAAAGTGAGAAATTACGAGTAATTTTTGCCCGCTTGTACTCCATTTGGAAGCATTTTGAAAAAGGTTTGACCGAACCTTGCTTTAGAGGTTTCTACATATCCTTGGCTATAAAGGAATCAGGTCGGTGTAGTTCTGGAAGTTTTGGTAGCTGGGACTACCGAAAAGCTATGATTTCACTAATGTTGCTGCAACTTACTGCTTGTTGATCTCCTTATTACACCAAGATCAAAAATGAAAAAGACTAAACTAGCCTATCAGGTATGAGTTACAAAATTCATATTTACAAGTCTTCTGCAACTTTATCTTGAGTCTTGGTTGTTTCTTCACGCAGACTCTGATTTGAATCTTGATGCTTGTTAGCTATATGTGCTGGTTCAATCTTCTTCAACTTTTCGAATCAAGAAGGGGCATGCATAGCTTGTGACTTCAATCTGTCTTGAGTAGTCTACATCATTTTCGCTTCTGCACCTTGGGTTTGGTCTTCTCTTTTTCTTTTCTTCTTTTCTCTTATTCAGAATTGAGACGTCTTCTTTTGCTCGTCTCAAATTCATTGTAACCTACGCAAGATCAAAACAAATGAACAAAATTTTCTGCCCCAGTTTTCAATAGGAAAATTTCGTGAGTTATTGTAATGAAATCTATGCTACTTCATTATTGAAAGCAATGAAAATCCGGGAATGGTGTAACCGGAGTTATTGTAGACTAGGGAGTGGATACCCTATGCCTAAAAAGTAAAATCAACTAGGATTGGAGACCCTATTTTGGAAAAGATCGACGGGTTATGCTAACGTCAAGAAAAGATCACCGGGTTATGCTGGTGTCTGGGGGGGGGGGAGGATCAACGGGTTATTCCGTTGTAAAGAAAGAGATCACCACGTTATGATGGTGTCTGGAAAGGTCAATAAGTTATGCTGTTTCCTGGGGAAAAGAGATCACTAGGTTATGCCAGTGTTAGGAAGCGATCAACAGGTTATGATGTTGTCAGAAAAAGACCACCAGGTTATGCCGGTGTTTGGAAAGGTCAACAGGTTATGTTTTTGCCTGAAAAAGAGATCACTGGGTTATGCCAGTGTCTGGAAAGGTCAACAGGTTATGTTTTTGCCTGAAAAAGAGATCACTGGGTTATGCCAGTGTCTGGAAAGGTCAACAGGTTATGCTGTTGCCTGGGGAAAAGAGATCAATGGGTTATACCAGTGTCTGGAGAAGAAGAGATCACCAGATTATACTGGTGTCTAGAAAGGTCAACAAGTTATGTTGTTGCCTGGGGGGATCACTAGGTTATGCTAGTGTCTGGAGATGATCAACAATTTATGCTGTTGTCAAGAAAAGGAAAGATCACCAGGTTATTCTGGTGTCAGGAAGCGATCAACAGGTTATGCTGTTGTCAGACTAAGATCATCAAGTTATACCGGTGTCTGGAAAGGTCAATAGGTTTTGCTGTTTCCTGGGGAAAAGAGATCACTGGGTTATGCCAGTGTCAGGAAGTGATCAACAGGTTATGTTGTTGTCAAGAAAAGATCACCAGGTTATGCCGATGTCTGGAAAGGTCAACAGGTTATGCTGTTGCCTGAAAAAGAGATCACTGGGTTATGCCAGTGTCAGGAAGTGATCAACAGGTTATGTTGTTGTCAAGAAAAGATCACCAGGTTATGCCGATGTCTGGAAAGGTCAACAGGTTATGCTGTTGCCTGAAAAAGAGATCACTGGGTTATGCCAATGTCTGGAAAGGTCAACAGGTTATGTTGTTGCCTGTGGGAAAAGAGATCACTGGGTTATGTCAGTGTTTGGAGAAGAAGAGATCACCAGGTTATGCTGGTGTCTGGAAAGGTCAACAGGTTATGCTGTTGCCTGGGGGGATCACTAGGTTATGCTAGTGTCTGGAGATGATCAACAAGTTATGTTGTTGTCAAGAAAAGGAAAGATCACCAGGTTATGCTTGTGTCTGGAAAGGTCAACAGGTTATACTGTTGCCTGAAAAAGAGATCACTGGGTTATTCCAGTATGGAAATGATCAACAGGTTATGGTGTTGTCAGGAAAACAAAAGATCACCAGGTTATGCCGGTGTCTGGAAAGGTCAACAAGTGATGATGTTGCCTGAAAAAGAGATCACTGGCTTATGCTAGTGTCGGGAAAGGTGAACAAGTTATGCTGTTGCCTGGGGAAAAGAGATCACTAGGTTATGCCAGTATCAGGAAGTGACCAACAGGTACGTTGTTGTCATTTAAAGACCACCAGGTTATGCCGGTGTCTAGAAAGGTCAACAGGTTATGCTGTTGCCTGAAAAAGAGATCACTAGGTTATGCCAGTTTCTGGAAAGGTCAACAAGTTATGCTGTTTCCTGGGGAAAAGAGATCACTGGGTTATGCCAGTATCAGTAAGTGATCAACATGTTATGTTGTTGTCAGAAAAATATCACCAGGTTATGTCGGTGTCTGGAAAGGTCAACAGGTTATGTTGTTGCCTGAAAAGAGATCACTGGGTTATGCCAGTGTCTGGAAAGGTCAACAGGTTATGCTGTTGCCCGGGGAAAAGAGATCACTGAGTTATGCTAGTGTCAGGAAGTGATCAACAGGTTATGATATTGTCAGAAAAAGATCACTAGGTTATGCCGGTGTCTGGAAAGGTCAACAGGTTATGCTGTCACCTGAAAAAGAGATCACTGGGTTATGCCAGTGTCTGGAGATGATCAACAGGTTATGCTGTTGTCGGGAAAAGAAAAGATTACCAAGTTATGCTGGTGTCTGGAAAAGTCAACAGATTATGCTGTTTCCAAGGGAAAAGAGATCACTGGGTTATGCCAGTGTCAGGAAGTGATCAACGGGTTATGCTGTTATCATGAAAAGAAAAGATCACCAGGTTATGCTGGTGTCTGGAAAGGTCAACAGGTTATACTGTTGCCTGGGAAAAAGAGATCACTGGGTTATGCTAGTGTCAGAAAATGATCAACATGTTATGTTGTTTTCAAGAAAAGAAAAGATCACTAGATTATGCTGGTGTGTTCTAGGGAGTGGGACCCTATGTTGGAATCAATTAAGGAATGGAATGTCCTTGGTTGGAAAAGGTTTGGCTAGGGATTGGGGACCCTATGCTGCTTTAGGTTTGAATCATTTTCAACTTCATTTCTTCTTTTTCTTTTTTTTTATTCTCTTTTCATGCATGCGGGAAAGGATTTTTTGGAGGAAACTTCCCTTTTTTGGAGTCAATGTTGCAGAGCTCCTTCTAGCCCTTGCGCAATTTGTTTTGGTTGCACCTGCTTTTCCACGGTTGCTTTCGAGTTGCACCTGTTTCAGATTTTTAAACAAAGAACAATTTTTTTAATTTGAAACGGTTGTTGATTGTGCGGCCTTGATTATTTGAACTGCTCGATCTTGACCCCTTTGACGAAGATCTCAATCACTTGCTTTCTTGCTGGGGATTGGGTTTCATTTCTAAACCCGGGGACCCTGGCTTTCCAAATTTTACCATGGCGATCGGTCACGGGGACCCAACATTTCAACTTTATTTTGCTTTTGTAGGCCTTTCACTTGCCTTTTCTTTTTGGGTTTCCGGAGCGTCGGTAAGATTCAGGCTCCTTAGATTTGCTGCAACGGCTAGTCCCGTGGGACTTAACCTTTCCGATTTTATTTTGCTTTATCGGCCTTCCATTTCTGCTTCAAAGCACTTGGAGTATTTTGGCCTTTCAAACTTTGCTGAGATGGTTAGCCGCGTCGGATTCAACCTTTCAAATTCATTTTCCTTCATAGGCACTTCGATTTGAATTTCTCCTTTCAAGCGTATTGAGTTTGGAACATCTGCCGATATGGCCAGTCGAGATCGACTTGATGCCCCTGACGAGGCTAGGTACCTTTAGCATATTAGCCCGTGTCAAATGAGAACCCTGTAAATCGGTCTTGCCATCCTTTCTTTGTCTTATTTCAGGAATAGAGTTATATTGAAAGGGATTGAAAATTAATAAATGAAAGAATGGATAATGAATTTAAAAAAGAGGTATCCCTTTTGAGGAAAGGAAGGACTTGTCTGGAGTGCATGCGGACTTCAATGAACATGATATGCTTCTTGGACTGGATGCCTGATCCGTGTAAACCGTCCGACTCTCAGAAATTCATCACAACTAATCGCCTTGAGATTGAGAAACCTTGCCTCGGACTGTGTCCGTGTCAGTGACTCATTATCTTTTTCAATCAGTGGCGCCCTTTGCGGGTTTTATCCAACTGACCTCTCTCATTTCTCTTCTCACCGTCGCCTTGTAGTGCTCTTTGAGAGTTTTCACTAACAAGACTCTCTCATTTTTAATTTTCTCTGCTTACCGTCGCCTCACGGTGCCCGTGTGGGTTTTCACCTATAAGACTCTCTCATTTTAATTTCTCTCATTTGCTTGTATTTGGATCCAAACAACTGTAAACTCTAATTTTGGACATCTTTGTCGATTGATCGGAAGGACTTGAACAGGGTTTTTGGTGAAAAGAATTTATGTTGAATTACAACTTTGGAACCTTTCAGTCGATACATCGCTAAATCTTAACACTTGCCCCAACTTAAACTCTTGGGGAAATGTGGATTTTTATTTTGGTGTGACCGAACCACAGGGAGAGGCTGCCTACGTATCCTTTCGGAATCAAGTCGAACGTAGTTTAGGGAAACACTTTTGTTTTTGTTTTGGTTTTTGTTTTGTTTTTCCTCTATTTTGTTTTGTTTTCTCTTTCTTTTGCTTCTTTGTTCTCTCTCTTTTTTTTTTTGCATTTCATCATCATTTTTTGGCTTCTTTTTCCTCTTTATTTTTTTTTCAATCAATCAATATATATATATATATATTTTTTTTGTCTGTTTTCCAATAACACTTTCGGGTTGCAAAGAGGGTAATCAAAGAAGAGTAACCGACTCAAAGGGTTTGCAAAAGGGTTAATGGTATTTGGGTAGCGAGAATGAAAGCCTTCGTCATCCCAACCGGAGAACATTTGAAAATATATAGAGGATCAAACATAGTACCTTTTGACTGCACCTGCGTTGACAGTTGTTTCAAGGACAGTTTCTTCGATGTACCCCAACTACAAACACACTCTTTTGGCAGTACTCTTGTAGTAATGTATGGACCTTTCCATTCTGAACCAATTTTCCTTTGGCTGTTCCGATTCATTATTTTATTTCCTTGACCAAACTTCATTTGCATTCGGATTATTGATTCATCATTTCGAAGTCTGACAATGTTTTACGATCTTTTGACTGCATCTGCGTTGATAGTTGTTTCAGGGACATTTCCTTCGATGTATCCCAAGTACAAATGCTATCTTTTGACAGTACTCTTGTAGTAATGTATGGATATTTCCAATCTGAACCAATTTTCCTTTGGTTGTTCCGATTTATTGTTTTATCTCCTTGACATAGCTTCATTTGCATTCTGATTCTTGATTCATTATTTCAAAGTCTGACAGCGTTTTAAGATCTGGGCATGAAGTCCGCAAGCATGTCATGTTATTGAAATCTGCATTTAAACAGAACTGAAAGTAGAGTAAGAAAGAGACAAGATTAAGAAAAGAGACATTCTTAGAAAATGAAATATTAATTCCATTTGATTTTTTTAAAAAAAAAATAGAAGGGTTTACATCGGAAAGTAAGACAATAAAGTAAAACATCTGGATCACACCCTGGGATAATTCGGACGCAGAAAGGATAGCAAGACTGGCTACCGAGACTCCCGTCTGATGAGGGAACTTTTAGGCTTGGCGACCGTTTTTGCATTTTCTTCTGTCTCGTCAATGGCTGCAATGGTCTTCAGTGCCGGATCAAATTCTTCATCTTCAAAAATCATTCCGACCACCAGCCCAGTGTGAGAAGGCAGGGGATTGTTCATCATATTAGGGTCATCTTCATCCTAAGCACTATTTCCTGGACCTCGATGAGATCTCCCACTGCTCTTTTGAGAGTCCAATAATCTTCAGTGTCATTCCCCACGGCTCCAGAGTGGTATTCACATCTAGCATCAGCCCGGTGCGAGGGGGACTCGGGGTTTGGCCGATTTGGGGCCACTGGTTGCAGTAGACCTGTCCTGACCAACTTTTGGAACAAGTTAGAGTAGGATTCATCAATAGGGGTGAACTGAGTCTTTTGAAAGGCTATCTTGGGTGAGGATTGTATTGGGAACATTTGATTGGGGATTATATGGAGATTGGTAAAGATGGGCATTTATGGGAAGTGGAGCTCGGTTTTGGGTATAATTTTGTGGCCGCATGTAAGTTTGTGCGATCATTACCGCATAGAGAGGCGGTGACAGGGCATAAGCAGCATCTTGATGGGGATAATAGTGTTTTGGGACCTTAGGAATTATATATGATTGGTTGAATGTCCTGCGATCCCCCTTCGAACTAGAATCCATCATGGCTCCCTCTTCTCTCTCGCTTCTATTCATCAAACCCCCTGACTCATTCTGAATGGCCTGTGATGCAGCCTTAAAAGTAACTTGACTCAATATTCATCCTGTTTCAAAACCATTTTCGACCATCTCCCCAATTTTGATAGCTTCAGCAAACGGTCTACCCATAACAAACAACATGTTCTGGAAGTAGTCCGCCTCTTTGGCCTGTAGGAAGACTGTGACCATTTCTGCTTCGTCCATTGGAGGCTTTACCCTGACAGCTTGCTCATGCCATTTGACAGCATATTCGTGAAAGCTTTCCGCAGTTTTCTTTTTCAAATTAGACAAAGAGTTCCTGTCGGGAGCGATGTCCACATTATACTGGAACTGGCGGACAAAGTCTCGGGCCAAATCGTCCCACACATGCCAATGGGTAATTTCTTGATTCATATACCATTCAGAAGCGATTCCAGTGAGGCTTTCTCCAAAGTAGGCCATTCGCAACTCTTTTTTTCCATCAGCACCCCTCAGCTGGTTACAATATCGTTTCAAGTGAGCCATCGGGTCTCCGTGACCGTCATATTTTTCAAACTTTGGCGTCTTGAAACTAACTGGAAGGTGAACATGTGGAAACATGCATAAATCGGAGTAGGAGAGACTCTTATGACCACTCAAACCTTGTATTTTCTTTAAGCTTTACTCTAAGCTTCTCATCTTCCGAGCCATTTCTTCTTGCTCGGGGTTTCTCATTATTTTTTGCTGACCCATGGGAGACTCATATTGCGAGTGCTGAGGGTAAGAGTTTGGCTTGGGCACTGTCGGCTGTGCCATGGTGAATATTGGTAGTGCATCGAATATTGCTGGCGGTGCCCTTGAATCCGGCGCCTGTGGGTGATCCACAGAAGGCATTCCGAGGCCATTAGGTGGCATTAGAGGGCGCCCACATGGGAAGATTGAATTGGGCACAAGGATGTTAAAAAGTCCATATGAACCGGGAATCAACTTAGGAAAACGAGGGATTACACTTGGCGGTCCCCTACCATTAGACAAGGCGTCCCAGATTTCCAACATGCGGCGACGCAACATTCTGTTTTCTTCACCATTTGCTGATTCAGGCTGCGGAATAGCTGATGCCGGGCTATCCTTAGGACCGATGATTGGCAGATTGCTTGCGGAGGCCATTTTTACCTTTGGATCTTGTGAGGGAAGGAGGCTAGACTACCAACAAAACCAACCAACAAAACCTGGCTAATTTTGCACACACAACAACTTGGAGTTTGAGACATTTAACAAATAGGAAATCGCGTGTTGGGATGCAATGCACCTAACAGTTAAACGCTTCTATCATGTGATTGAACGATTAAGTGTTTCATCCCGGCCTTTAAATGCCCCTTTCAAATTTTCTTTCTCCCTCTTCTCCTTTTTCATATCTCGATTTCTTTTCCTTCTTTTTTTTTCTTCATATTTTCACTCTTTGTTTTTCCCATTTATTCTTTTGTCACTCTTTCCTTTCTCTTTTTTTTCTCTCTTTATTTTCACTCTTTTCTTTATTTTCACTCTTTTTTTTCTTTTTTATTTATTTTTCAATCGAGTTATTTATGGCTATGATCGAATCTGATGGGGATTGCCTACGTATCATGGTGCTGCATGAATCAGATCTTGCGTAGTTGGGGAAGACTGAGAATGGAGTAAATAAAGCTAACCCTTTTTTTGAATTTCGTTTAGTTCATTTTTGAATTTTTTTTTTGAAAAGAAGATAGAAAATATTTTTGGCTCTTTTTTTTTGATGTTTTGATTAAAAAGATCAAAGCAAGAAAAGATTTTTGGATTTTGATTTGACTTTTTTTTTTTTTTTTTTTTTTTTTTTTTTTTTTTTTTTTTTTTTTTTTTTTTTTTTTTTTTTTTTTTTTTTTTTTTTTTTTTTTTTGAATTTAAGGGAAAAAGACTTCTTAAAAATGGCGGAAATATATATATATATTTTAATAAAAGACTTCTAAAAACTCTTTTCTTTTGTTTTGAACTTTGAGGATTTTGATAAGTATGGATTTATTTTTGGATTTCGAATATTGCCTCTACATTTTCAAGAGAGGAATTTTTAAAGAAAGACAAAATTATTTTTTTTGAATTTTTGTTTTCTAAATTTTTGTTTCTTTGGAAAAATATTTCTGAAAGAGGGAAAACATTTTATTTTGGATTTTGATTGACTATTTTACCTAGTTTTTTTTGTTTTTGAATAAGACTTTCAAAGAAGGAAATATTTTTTTCGATTTTTTTTAAAATTTATTTTAAAATCACTTTTTTTTTTCATTTTGGGATTTTCAGGAAGGTAAATATTTTTTGTGATTTTTTGAAAATTGGGGTCTCAAAGAAAGACGTTTCTAAAGAAGGAAACATATTTATGAGTTTTTTTATTGAAAAATAAGAAGGTAGAAAATATTTTTTGGTATTTTGATTTGATTTGACTTTTTTTTAAATGAAAAATATTTTTGGGTTCTAAAACGTTTTTTTTTAAAAACTTTTATTTGTTTGGAATTTCCTAAGAAAACACTCCTAAAGAATGAATTAAACGAAAATATCTTTTTTTTTGGGATTTTCTTTTTTTAATATTATTGGGGAGGAATTAAAGAAAATATTTTTGGATTTTTGAAAATTGGGATCGGGACCGATGAGGTTTGTCTACGTATCTCACATCCGGTGAGAATCAGACCTGCGTAGTTCTGCCAGTTCTGATGGAACTAGGGAAACCTGACTTTTGAGAATATTCATTTATTTCCTTTCTTTTAGATAGAGTTTCAGGATTTCAAATACATATCTCTCACTCTTTGTTTTTTTTGATTTTCTTTCCTATTCTAGAAGCCGGTTAACATGCATGCCGAAACAAACAAATGTCAAGTAGCACGTAAGATGCATCCGGATGGTCTTTTATTTTGGGTTCACCTGTCCTAGATGGACACAACCCCTGTGTTGAGTCCCCTAAGTCAAATGCGCGTGATGGAAATAAGAGTTCCTACTAGGGATCCGACATGAGGTTTTGTTATTCTAGGTTTAAACCTGGGGTTTTGTTCTAGACCAGGCTTACCCGAGCGGACAGCTCGAACCGAGGTCGGGGCAGCATACCGGGAATACAGAAGCTTCACCGGCTTTGCAACTTGTCCGTACCTCGTACTAAAATTTGGATATGACTCTAACAGAAAAGAAGTCACACGAAGTGCACACTTCCCAAATGATTTAGAAGACTGAGAGAGAAGAGGGTTCGGCACAATTTATATACAGTTAAGATAATATCAAAGTGGTAAAAAGCAGCATTTAGCACATTAGGTTCAAACATGTAAAATCAGATAATAAAGCCAAATATAACAGTTATTCTAAGCTCGAATTCTGAACCCTGAACCAGAGATTCTGGGTTCAATCCCCAGCAGAGTCGCCAGAGCTGTCACATCTCCTTTTTCACCCGAAAAGGGGATAAGGGAGTTTTTCCAATTAAAGTCACATTATTCGAATTTGGGATTTATTTTAGTTTTCAGAGTCGCCACCTGGATTTTTGACGATGCTCCGGGACACCGTTTTGTTTTAAAAATTCCAAACCGAGGAAATTTGACTCTGTTTTGATTTGTCTGCGACCAGAAATCTGAGTAAGGAATTCTGTAAACCCGGGAGAAGGTGTTAGGCACTCCCGAATTCCGTGGTTACAGCACGGTCGCTTAACTGTTAATATTTGGCCTAGTTATCTGTTTATTTACGTGTTTTAGCCTATTGTAGATTTAAACTCTTTGAAATTTAGCCGCTTTTGATTAGTATTGATTTATCTTGAAAACAAGTCACGAGAACGTGCACTTGTTATGCATTTGGACATGTTATAATTACGCCACATGAAATGCACCCGCAATTGCAACACGTGATTTTAATATAGTTTGAAGTTGAAGTCGGGGACATGAGTTGTCGCACCCGAGTGTAGATTACGTAGTCAGGTGTAACGACCCAGTTGTTCGACACGCAGAACTTGCATTAAAAGTTACTGTTATTGACTTGTCATAGGTTGGTTATACTGTTCTTGATGTGTTAGAGTTGGTAGGCTCGGAATCAGAATTGTTGTGGTGAGAATTTAGCCATTTAGTCTTAAAAATAGCCTTAAAATGGGAAAAGTCAACTGAGGGTTGACTTATTGGGAAACGACTTGGAATGCGAATTTTGTGGCTCGGATAGCTTCGGTAGGTGATTTGAGACTTAGGAGTATGTTCAGAATATTTTTGTGATGTCCGGTGTAGAATTAGGCTTGAATGGGCAAAAGTTAGTTTTTGGTGATTTCGGTTGGCAGTGAAAAATAGGATATCAGGGTCATAATGGAATTCCGGAAGTTGCAACAGGTTCGTAATGTCATTTTGAATATGTCTGCAAAATTTCATGTCAATCGGAGGTGTTTTGGATAGTTTCGACATAGTTGGGGGATTTTAGAAATTTCAAAGTTCTTAGGCTTGAATCCGATGTAAATTTGGTGTTTTGATATTAGTTTTGGTGTTTTGAGAGTGAAATAAGTTTGAATAATCGATTATGATGTGTTGGTAACTTTGGTTGGGGTCCCGAGGGGCTCGGGATTGATTTCGATTGGTTAACGGGCATTTTTGGACTTAGAGAATTGCTGATTTTCTGGTTTTTGTGCAGCATGGATGTGTGCATCACGATCGCATGGAAAGGGTTGCGATCACGCAGAACACTCTGAGGGCCAGGAAAATTTTGTGCATCGCGATCGCGTGAATCGGGGTGCGATCGCGTAGGTTTGGAAGAAGGTGAAGTGTGATCGGTGAGCTAGGTCGCGATCGCGTAGAGCTAATTTAGCGCGTGGGAGAGCAGAGGTCAGTGGTCATCGCGACCGCGTGATATGGCATGCGATCATGTGGAGTAAGGAACCAGGTCATCGCGATCGCGTGAGGGAAATCCGCAATCGCGGAGAATAAATCACTGGGCAGCATATAAATAAACCCTCCGCGACTTAAACCCTTTTTACACCATTTTTGAACGGGAAAAGAGCTTGGAGGCGATTTTGAAGAGAGGAAATCATTGTTCTTTGTTGAGGTAAGTATTTTGGACCCTAAAACTCGATTATAGGTGATTAAGGAACATAATATCAGTGTTTAATTCATGAAAATCAGTAGAAAAAGGTGGAGTTAAGGCTTTAGATTTTGAGACCTTTAGGGGTCGATTTGAGGGGTCAAACGAACTCTGATATTAGTGTTCTTTATATGTACGGACTCGTAAGATGATGAAGAACAGTTTTGTATAAAAATTTCTGAGTTTTGGGATGCGGGCTCGGGCTCGGGTTTTGACCAATTTCGGATTTTTGAGCTAAATTTGATATTATTCGATTGGAATTTATTTCTTAAGCATAAATTGATGATAAAAATCTGAACTTGGTAGATTTGGAGCACTTAGAGGCCGAATTTAGAGGCAAAGGCACTGTAGAATAGTATTTTAGCCGGTTTTGAGGTAAGTAACATTTCAAAACTTGGTTCTGAGGGTTCGAAACCCCGACCTAAATGATTTATGACTATTGTTGAGGTGACGCACATGCCAAGTGATGGACGTGCGGGCGTGCACCGAGTATTTGTGGCCTGGCTTATCCCATGGCACCGCTTAGTGATTATTCCCTGATGATATATGTGCTTCTATTAATGTGGTAATTGTGAACCTGTTAGAAATCGTGCTAAGTATAAATGCTAGGCCTCACGCCGAAAATGCTGAGACCCGAGTGGTCGTATATTACTGTCTTATTTTGTGATTATTTGATTCCATATACTCAGCGCTGTTATAGCATTCCACTTCATATCTCAGTCTCAGTATTGTTAATTATATGCATACTTATCATTGTGTCGGGTTGATGGAGGCATCAGTGATCCATGTGAGTGAGACTAAAGAGAAATGACTGAGTGAGGCTGAGAGCCTGTTATTGAGACAATTATGATATCGGGCTGCACACCGCGGCGATATTAAATCATGCCTTCGTTGGCTTGATATGGCGCTTGGGCCACTAGGTCCCTTCCGGAGTCTTTACACCCCCAGTAAGCGCATTGATGATGAGGTATGGATCTTCCCTGGCATGGATCTTGTCCGAAGTTGATGTTATGTGAGGGATGGATCTTCCCTGGACATGGATCTTGTCCGAAGTGGATGTTATGTGAGGCATGGATCTTCCCTGGATATGAATCTTGTCTGAAGTGGATGTTATGTGAGGGATGGATCGTCCCTGGACATGGATCTTGTCCGAGTGTTGTATTCCGGAGATGGACTTTCTCTGTGGGGCTGGATTGGCCTTTTTCCTCAATACAGAGTGACTACGGTCACCAGTGTTTATGCATATTCCGGGATGGAACTTCCCTGGGCCTGAGAGCCATATATAATACTGAGTGGACTTCTGTGGGAGAGTTGTGATCTCTATGTGCATTTTCATACTGTGATATGTTGGCATGTAGAACATATGGAGGTATATCTAGTATATTTTGTTGTTTTCCTGATAAACTGTGAACATGCCTAAATTTTGTACGCTGATGATTTAATTATTGAGGTTTAGTCCATCACTACCTCTCAGCCCATAGTTTGGGTTCATTACTTTTGGGTTGGTGTACTCACGTTACCCCCTGAACCTTGTGTACAAATCCAGGTACACCAGGACCCAGTAGTGGATATTGAGCAACTGTCAGAGTTTTCATTAGAGTTGTCGAGGTAGCAGCTGGCGATCGCGACCTCGTCTTCTCTTTCTTATTCTAACTGTTATTCTTTATTTTGAGATAATGTTGTCCATTTCTCCTTTTCTTTGCTTTATGGTATAGTAGCTCATGACTGAGTGACACCGGATCCGGGGTTGGAGGTTTAAATTTAGGTTTTCAAATATTTTTTTTAAACTTCAGATTCTTAGTATTATCAATAAATTTGTTTAAAATTGTATTTTTACTGGAAATTGAATTTAGTTTAGTTATAAAGGGAGGGTTTCCATGTTCCACCACAGGCGCCATCACGATTCCAAAATTTGGTCGTGACAAGAAGACTATGGCCGTGACAGTTTTATAACGCCCATTTGAGGCAATATTCAATTATTCTTTTAGTTTTGGAATTTTTATATAAAAGAGGTATTTTTAACTTACGGGATATATATATAAACCAATTTGTATATTTATGGATTTATCTTAGAACAAGTCACGATGGCGTGCACTTGTTATTTTTTGAACACATCACAACCACGTCACATGAAATGCATCCGTGATTGCTACGTGCTTATTTTTATTATTGTTTGAAGTTAGGGTTGGGTCACATGAAATGCACACTCGAAATGGGGATTATATGTCACGACCATGCCACGGGAACCGTACCTATAGCCGTGATGATTTATTACTCACGCCTAAAGCAAGCTATGATGTTCATGAGTTATTCCCTAAGCTACTTCGAGATTATTGTGAGGCCATGAGAAGTATGCAAAGTTCTTTGTGGACAAAGTGTAAGACTTAGTCATTGTTATCGTTGAGAAGCTCACTTATATTTAAAGTCGTTAATAAGGGTTAACTTATTTGTTTGATGATGTTGGGCCTAGTAGCCATTTCGGCCCAAATCCAATATTCTCAAAGGGAATCTAAACCCCACTTTACATATGAACATGGTCTATTTTTCATTTGAAACAAAATGTAGTATCCCTCACTCACTCCTATTTTTATCTTTATGAAACAAATCAACCAAAATCAATTAACATCGTCTATTAACTCAATTTAACCAAACATACGACTTACATGAATGATGCATCCAAAGAAAACTAATATTTAACATGAAATAAGATAATATGACAATTAATGAAAGCAAACAACCACTTAAAATTTCATATTGATTTAAAAATTAAGCAAACAAGCAAATTTCATAAATGAAGAGCTCGAAATATTAGTGTCACATAAGCTATACCACAGAAATAAGAGGAACCAAGCAAACAATGCAAACACCCACGACACAAGATCGAGAGTTATTATTCTTCGAATCATCATTTGACCGTTAGTAGACGAACAGTTAAGTGATTGCTTCGTGTAACAAAACCCAAACATTTTAAAGGCGCAAAACAGAGGGAGGAAGGCAGTTGTTAAGGAAGTTTACATCAGTTTTTTATGTCCTTACACTGAATCATCATTGAGCACAGAGTCAACCAAATTCATGCCTTCAGTTCAAATGATCTACTTAGAATATCATCACCCAAATAACGTAGGGAAGTATAAAATCGGCATGCGACATATTCGAATTTGAACAAGCAAAACATAATAACATTGTGAACATTATTAAACCAATATGAATTACAAAATTGAAATCAAACAGTACCGTAAGACGAGAGTGAATCTGAATGCTTTAAATTTTCCTAGATCTCTTAGCTCTTAGCTGAGGAGAGCGTCTTGGACAAATTCTGGTACGGAACAGCAGTGAGCAAAGCAAAATCCCCAGCACTTTTACCCAAAATGATATTCCAGAGGTTCTGAGAAATAAATTTGAAAATGAATGGTAACAAACTTGAGTAATTTCGGCATTCTTGTTTCTATATCTTTTATTGTTTTGTTCTCTGAATCTGGGATTTGGATTTCAAATTCCTAGCCCATTTATGTGAGCTCTTGAGTGTGTGTGTGTCAAGTGAGAGTGAGAGATGAGACTGAAAATCAAAGATGGTAGCTGGCGGAGAGGTGAAGAGATGAGGTGCCGCTGAGTTATTTTTTGGGGTGAGGGAGGAAGAAGGAGGGGTGTTAGGTCTTTAGAGGTTTGTTATGATGAAGAAGAAGAAGCAGGTCCAGGGGNGGGGGGGGGGGGGGGGGGGGGGGTTGCGCCGTTTTTGTTTCCAGGGGGAGCTGTTGATGTCTTTTTCTTAGGTTCTCTTCTTAGAGATAGGGTTAGAGATTTATGCATATGAGGGAATGGGTACTGGGCCGGGCCGGGCAGGTTTTTTAAGATATTGGGCCACCGATTTTGGGGACCAAATTAATGCAATGAAGGTAAGCCCAACTCTTGTCTTTCTTGTAAATATCAGATTTTGCAAACTCTAGCCATTTAAAACTCAAACTTCAATTGAATCTAATTTTTATATGGCTAGCCTATTTATTTCATTAAAGAATTACAAGAAAATACACATGACTTCACACTATAACAAAAAATAATCCATGTTTTTAAGGTTTACCCATCCTAGCCCATATTGTACATATTTTGAAAGCACTAGCAAATTCAAAATATGTGTTCTTACAACCATTGCTTCTAAAAGCTATGGAATTAAATTTGTGTTCTTACAACATTGCTTTCACTCTCTTCTTCTCACATCCTCGACATATGCTTCAAGGTGCTGTATATTTTCTGCTTCTCCCCTTGTGTCACCTAGTTGCAATGTAAGAAAATTGAAGAGTAGAAGTCCACCAATGAAGACCATTCAAAGCTTTGCTTTCGAAAATGTTTTTTTTTATTTTGTTAGTTTTTTGTATTGGGTGTTGTTCTNGAGAAAACGCAAGGAAGAAGACGAAGTCAATTTTTTGTATAAGTATGTATAATCTTGTATAATAGTGTATATGAGTGTATAAACAAATCTATACACTATTATACACTTTTATACACTTTTATACAAGCGTCTGTAGACGAACTTCTTCCACGATTTTCAGTTGCAATCTTGTTCAAAACCAGTCCAAATCTCCATGAAATGACTTCAAATTTTATATACAACATCCTTATACTATTTCTAACAAGTCTAAATAACACCCACTCTAAATTTCTCTCAAAATCAAATTCGAAATTTAAACCCACATGTTTAAGCTTGTTAAAAATTTAATTTTCATCACCCAAATGGATTTTGTTTGTTGAACTAATATTTGAGTCACAATTACTGATTCGAATATTAACTTAAATTCTTGAGTAATCCTTTTTAAAAATTAAATAGTAATTTTGAGAACCTATTGGAGTTGGATGTTGAGTTTTAGCCTATTATTTTTGGGCTAGTTGATTGTAAATTGAAATATGGGCTATAAAATTGAAAAGCATGAATCCCAGTTGTTCTAATGTGAAATTTTCCCATATTTCATTGTATTTAATGATGGACTAATGCAACTAATTAATTAATTGACCTACGAATGCAATTTTTGATTTTTTAGAAGATGCATTTACAGTGAAATTAAATCCTAAAAAGAAGTTTAAAATCTAACATGGTAATGAAATCATGATTCGAACATTTTTTTTTAATGATTTTTATGATTTTAAAATTTTTAAACATGCATGGAATGCAACTAAATAAGGAAAAGTTCCTAAAATTCATTAAAATTATATTTTGATTATTTTTAGGAGTAATTTCCTTTCGGAAAAAAAAAATTGGGTGTTCACATATGCAAATAAAATTAACTAGTTAATTAGGGCTAAACTCATTCAAATAATTCAACAGAATCCGGTAAACATCTCTTAAATTAGGGAAAATCAATTAACAACCCCGTTAGAGGTTTGATAGGGTAAACAAATAAATCAGAGACCATTTAGGGGCCAGTTAAAATAATCAAATCCCATAAATTAAGCTAGTAATATAATTAAGGCAAGTAGTACCAATTATGAGTCACAAATAAGGAAAAATAAGTAAAAATCACAAAGAAAACCAATCTTAACAGAAAATATAATTTCGAACCCTAGTTAGGCAAATAAAATCAGTTATCCTCTGTTAATTGACAGGATAAAGAATAACGGGCAAAAATCAGAACAAGTAGTGAAGTAATTAGAAACCCTAGAGCTAGAACATAGACATGAAAATCAATCGAACAAGTAAAGAAACCAGAGTTAAACACTTAAAAATTTAGTATTTTTTGCAGAAACTTAAAAAGGATGAAACCCTAGTTTTAGAGAAAACAAAAATCGGTTAATAATAAGAGAGCACAAAAAGCTTTTAAAGAGAAATAACAAATAAACTTAAAACTATCTCAGATCTACAAGGATCTGAACAAATTCGAGTGGCAAGAGACTAGAGTTTTAAAAAATGATAGAGATGAGAAGAAAATCTGGTTAGGAACCATAGATTTGAGCCATAAACATGAAAATAATATTACTTACATACTGAGATGAACATAGGCAGATTCATCGAGAAAAAATGAAAGGTTTTGGACCAAATCTGAGTTGAATCTCTTAGAGATTCCATCAAACAACGACAAAATCGAACAACCAGTGAAAATAAGAGGCCGGCTGGGGCCTAAAATCGATGGGAAACCCGTAGATTGAAGGGTTTCTGGTGACGGAGGGCTAAGGTTAGGGTCAGGAAGAATTTGGGAGAGAAGAGAGGAAGAGGGAAACAGGGGCGGCGGGGTTGGAAAAAATGACTAGGGTTAGGGGTCGTTTGGTGTAATTAAAAAAGGAGAATGATCCTGGACCGTTGATCTTTTGAGATCAACGACCAGGATTCTGAAGGGTTGCGCGGGTTTAAATATTGGGTCATGGTATTGGGCTATGATTTTAATTGGGCTGGGGGTAATATTTTGGGCCAGGTCCGAAACTAAGCTAAATTAAAAGAGATTGTTTATTAAATACCCTATTAATTTGATAAAATAATTTATAAAATAGCTAATAAATGATAAAAACTGCTATGATGTATAAAAAATAATTTAAAATAATTACTTAATATTATAAAAATACAAAAATGTCATTTTCTTGTGAAATAAGGTAACTATGTGTAACGACCCGACCAGTCGTTTTGCGTATTCGGACCCCGTTCCCTTAAATAAGACTTCCCATAGCGGCTTTCAGTGATTTATGACTTGCGGGGACGGGTGGTTCGGGATTCAGAAGTGTATAGAGTAATATAGGAACACTTGGTTCCTTAAGAGTTGACTTTTAAGACCAAGTTTGACTTCGGTCAACATTCTGAGTAAACAACCTCGGAATTGAGTTTTTCCAATTCCAGTAGCTTCGTATGATGATATCGGACTTGTGTCTATGTCCGGAATGGGTTTTGGATGACCCGGGAGAGTTTCGACGCCAAATAGCTGTTCATAATTTGGTTTGGAACATATTTTTGTGTTATCAAGGTCCGAACGGAATTCCGAGACCGGGAACAGTTCTGTTATGTCATTTATTACTTTCTTGCCAAATTTGGTGTCATTCCGAGTAGTATAGGTCGGTTCGGCGCATTAAAACCGAATTGAAGAACTTGAAAATTCTTAAGTTTGATTCTAGGGGTTTTGAGGAGTGATTTTGAGTTTTAGCGTGGTTTTGGGTGTTCCGAAGGATCTAACGAGTCCGTAATATGATTTAGGACTTGTTGGTATAATTTCAAGGGGGCTCGGGTGGGCCCAGGTGCCTCCGAATACCAAACGGGTTCGAAAACCAGCATTTTCAGCTGCTGGTGCACCAGGTCTGGTTTAACCGCAGGTGCGAGACCGCCCCTGCGGTCAAGGCCTCGCAGGTGCGACCCATAAGGGAGAATTCCCAGATCGCAGGTGCGGAAACCCCTCCGCAGGTGCGATCCCCAGTCCCTTTGCCAAATTCCGCAGGTGCGGTCCTCGAGCCGCAGGTGCAAGGTCACTGAAGGTAGTGAGCCCATTTAATTCGGTACTTAACCATTTTTCACCATTTCTTCCACACCAGAGGCGATTTTGAGAGCTTTCAAGAGGGTATTCGGCCTAGCTTCTAAGAGGTAAGTAATTTCCATTTAAATGTTGGTTTATTACATCAATCTTAGGTAGATTAACATCCAATTAGTGTTAATCAAAGGGGTTAGAGTGGAAACCTAGGGTTGATGAACTTTAGAGAAATTCACCACTTTTTCACCGTGAAATCTTACAAAAAACTATATCTTAATGATCCTTAGGCTATGGGTGAGTATTTTCTTCGAAAATTTTCGGAATCCGAGCATGTGGGCCCGGGGGTGTATTTTGGGATTTCTTCAAGAATGATGAATTAGCTAAGCTAGTAAGAGAATTTCATACTTTTGAGTGTATATTAACGTATTTATATAATATTTGACTAGTTTCGAGTCCTCGGGTGTAGAGGTTGGAGTTTCGGGCGCGTTCTTGGTCCGAGAAGTAGGTTTCGCACGAGGCGAGTCTCTTTTCTAAACTTGTAAGATGGAATTATCTCCGTAGGTAATTATAAATGATTGAATTGTCCTTAATTGCGGGGGCTACGCATGTACGAGGTGACGAGAGTCCGTGCGTAGCTACTACTATGTTATGTCAGGTAGTCTTTAGGACTCACAAGCATGCTTATACGCCTTACTTGTATCCCTGCATGCATTCCTAGTCGATTATTATCCTTGAACTAGCATGAGAAAATGGAAGGTTACATTAAATCTTGCTTTTGCCATGATTCTTATTTTCCAAGTATGAACTCTATATTTCCTGAATTTCCTTATGATTCTGTGTATGTATACGAGAACCCGTGTCACATGTATGATTCATGAGCGGGGTAACCTTATATTATGTCAACTGCGTCGCATGATCGATTCGCGAGCGGGGTAATAGATGCATCTATGGTTCGAGCCGTTCGACCCTTTGGCAGTGCACATTTAATTTTTGCGTCGCATCGGCCGTACGCCTCGGCATACTATATGCTATGTATCTGACTGAGAGTCTTATTATTATTATCAAATGAATTGTTCTATGTGAAAGGGGACTTTGGATTTTTATTATAGTTGTTATTTATCACTTGCGGTAGGTGGTAGTTCATATACTCGATATTCCATGTCTACTTGATTTTCCATATGCTAACCCTGATTAAATTTGTCTAATTATATTATTGCTAATGACCCTAGTGAGTAATACGTCTACCCCTCGTCACTACTTCTTCGAGTTTAGACGGGATACTCATTGGGTACATATTTGTTTATATGTACTCATACTACACTTCTGTACTTAATTGTACAGGTTCTGAGGTGCATCTGGTTATCATACCGGAGCGCGATCGTGAGAGTACTTTCTGGATTAGACTACAAGGTGAGCTTCTCTCTCTGGCGTTCCTCAGCAGCACTGTGGAGTTTCTGCTATTTCTTTTGATATTTTTGTCTTCCTCTTTCAGACGGTTGTATATTTATTTTGTCTACTTTGTACATTCCACTAGTCGCCTCTGGAACTGTGACACTAGGTCTTGGCAGACGTAGTTGGTTTTCTAATATTTTTGCTATACTACATATGATAGCAACGATATTTTGAGTTCATTTAATCAAGTTGCATTCACTTGACCGTTTTCTTTAAATGATTTCTAAATCTAAAATTTGACAAGTACTTAAATATTTAAATAAGTAAAGTAATCTCGCTAGTAAAATGGTGTTGTCTTGCCCGACTCCGGTGTTGGGTGCCATCACGACCTGAGTTGAAATTTGGGTCATGACAACATGGTATCAGAGCTCTAGGGTCACGTAGGTCTCACAAGTCATGGGAAATCCTAGTAGAGTCTTGCAGATCGATACAGAGACGTCTGTATTTATCTTCGGGAGGATATAAGGTGTTAAGAAACCTCTCTTTATTCTTATTCTATCGTGCAGTCGATGGTTTTACTAAATCTCATTCTTCTATTCCCTCACAGATGGTGAGGACTCGTGCAACTGATATTCCAGACCCGGGAGATGTCGCTACCCCCACCGTCCGAGGACGTGGCAGAGGCCGGGGGAGGGCACCAGCCCGAGGTAGGGGACGAGGGCGTCCCAGAGTTGCTTCATTAGCACCCCCAGAGGATCCTGTCATTGAGGAGCAGGATGAGGTGCCTCAAGTAGATCCTGCCCCAGCAGATTTCATGACTACACCAGGCTTTCAGGAGATCATGGGCCGTATGATGCGGTTCATGGACTCTATGACCCGGGCTTGTTTATTTCCAGTGGATCCTGCCGCTTTTCAGGCGGGAGGGGGAGTTCAGACCCCCACCGCCTAGGTCGCAGGTCATGCAGCGGCAGTATATCAGACTCCGGGTACTCTGCCCGTGGGTGGAGCACAGCCAGCAGTAGCAGCACCATAGCTCAGACCGGCTGCGGACGACGATCCACGGAAGCTACTTGATAGATGGACTCGATTTCACCCTCTTTTCTTTTGAGGTGAGAAAGGCGAGGATGCCTAGGACTTTATTGATAGGTGCAGGGACAGACTGCACAACATGAGGAGTAGTCCCATGGAGTCGACTTCACTACTTTCCAGCTAGAGGGCAGGGCCCGCAGATGGTGGCAGTCATTTATCCTTGGTAGGCCAGCAGGTTCCCCTACTATCACATGGGAGAAATTCAGTCAGCTGTTCCTGGACATGTATATTCCACCCTCCGAGAGGGAAGAGTTGCGGTACCATTTTGAGCAGCTGGAGCAGAGGCAAATGTCAGTGACAGACTATGAGGCCGGGTTTTCTGAGTTGTCCCACCATGCCCTTATGATTCTTCCTACTGATGCTGAGAGAGTGCGGAGGTTTGTAGCTGGGCTACACTCAGGTATTAGGGCCAACATGGCTCGAGAGGTGGAGATGGGTACTCCTTATCAGCTTGTGGTCGAGATAGCTCGCCGGATTGAGGGTTACCGATCGAGGAGCAAAGAGCAAGGTCAGCAGGAAAAGAGAGCTAGATTTTCTGGAGATTTCAGAGGTGCCCCAGCCAGGGGTAGAGGTCATTTTGGTAGAGGCCAGCCCAGCAGGCCTCCATATTCAACTCCTCCGCCACCTTCTCGTGGTGCTTCGGTGAGACCTTATTTCAGTGCCATGCCGGAGAGTTCTTACCGCCCACTAGCCATTTAGGGTCCCTCCGGTGGGTATTCAGGTCATCAGGGGTCTCGTAGTCCTTACTTCAGCGCCATGCCAGAGAGTTCTCATCGTCCCCCGGCTATTCAGGGTTCATCTTCAGGGCAACAGGCCATGCCGCCAGCAGGGTGTTAATGAGTGTGGGGCAAGGCTATTCAGCAGAATTATCAGCCCGCATTCTCAGCACCGGTGCCCCGTCCACCTCGAGGTGGAGGACAGGCTGGTAGAGGTCGTCCTAGAAGTGGAGGTCAATCAGGGGGAGCTCAGCTAGCTCCTATTCTGTCCAGTGGAGGTCAGTTTTCAGGTACTCCAGCCAGATTCTATACTATTCCGGCCCGAGCAGATGCAGTGGCCTCAGATACCGTGATCACAGGTATTATTTCAGTATGAGGTAGAGAGGCATCAGTGCTATTTGATCCAGGATCTACTTATTCATATGTGTCAGCCTTGTTTGCTTGTTTTCTAGATGCTCCTTGTGAGTCCTTGGGTTCTCCTATATATGTATCCACTCCTGTTGGTGATTCTATAGTGGTAGACCGGATTTATCGGTCTTGCGTGATCACATTATGTGGTTTCGAGACTAGAGCGGACCTTCTATTGCTCGATATGGTTGATTTTGAGATTATCCTGGGCATGGATTGGCTATCTCCTCATCATGCCATCTTGGATTTCCATGCCAAGACGGTTACTTTGGCCATGCCTGAGTTGCCTAGGCTGGAGTGGAGAGGTTCCTCGGTTAGGTCAGCCAGTAGAGTTATTTCCTTCCTGAAGGCTCGACATATGGTCGAGAAGGGTTGTTTGGCGTATCTTGCTTATGTGCGGGACACCACCGCCGAGCCTCCGACGATTGATTCAGTGCCCGTTGTTCAAGAGTTTGCTGATGTTATTCCCTTCAGACCTTCCAGGCATGCCTTCGGATCGTGATATTGATTTCTACATTGATTTAGCTCCAGATACTCAGCCTATTTCCATTCCCCTGTACCGTATGGCTCCTAAGGAGTTGAAGGAGCAGCTAGAGGAGTTGTTGACTAAGGGGTTTATCAGACCGAGTGTATCACCGTGGGGTGCTCCAGTTCTATTTGTGAAGAAGAAGGATGTGTCCATGCGAATGTGTATTGATTATAGCTAGCTGAACAAGGTCACCATCAAGAACAAGTATCCATTGCCGTGCATTGATGATTTGTTTGACCAGTTGCAAGGTGCCAAGGTGTTTTCTAAGATAGACTTGATATCGGGCTATCATCAGTTGAAGATTCGGGCCTCAGATGTCCCGAAGACTGCTTTTCGTACGAGATATGGCCACTATGAGTTCCTGGTGATGTCCTTTGGTTTGACTAATTCCCCAGCAGCATTTATGGACTTGATAAATAGGGTGTTCAGGCTGTATATTGATTCTTTTGTCATCGTCTTCGTTGATGACATCTTGATTTACTCACGTAGCCTGGGAGAGCACGAGCAGCATTTGAGAGTTGTGCTCCAGACTTTGCGAGAACAGAAGCTATATGCTAAGTTCTCCAAGTGTGAGTTTTGGTTGGATTCCATGGCATTCTTGGGACATGTAGTATCCGGAGAGGGTATCAAGGTTGATCCTAAAAGATTGAGGCAGTTCACGGTTGGCCACATCCTACTACAGCTACAGAGATCAGGAGTTTCTTGGGTCTAGCAGGCTACTATCGGCGATTTGTGGAGGGCTTTTCATCCATTGCAGCCCCATCGACCAGATTGACTCAGAAGAATGCTCCATTTCAGTGGTCCGACGAGTGTGAGGCGAGCTTTTAGAAGCTCAAGACAACATTGACCTCAGCACCAGTTCTGGTATTGCCTTCCGGTTCTGGGATGTATACAGTGTATTGAAACGCTTCACGTGTTGGCTTGGGGTGTGTGTTGATTCAGGAAGGGAGAGTTATTTCTTATGCTTCGCGCCAACTGAAGGTTCATGAGAAGAATTATCTGGTGCACAATTTGGAGTTGGTAGCGATTGTCCATGCTCTCAAGATTTGGAGGCATTACTTGTATAGGGTGTCTTGTGAAGTTTATACAGACCACCTCAGCTTGCAGCAGTTGTTCAAGTAGAGGGATCTTAATTTGAGGCAGCACAAGTGGCTTGAGTTGCTGAAGGATTATGACATCACCATCCTTTATCATCCGGGTAAGGCGAATGTAGTAGCAGATGCTTTGAGTAGGAAGGCGGAGAGTATGGGTAGTTTGGCCTTCATTGTAGCGGAGGAGAGACCTCTAGCCTTGGAAATTCAGTCCCTGGCTAATCTCTTGGTGAGATTAGATCTTTCAGAGCCTCGTCGGGTTCTTGCACATATAGTTGCTCAGTCTTCGTTATTGGGGGAGATTAAGGCTCGGCAGTATGATGATCCACGCTTGGCAGAGCTACGGGAGACAATGGTTCAGGGTGGTGCCAAGGAGGTTACTATTGGCGAGGATGGTGTTCCGAGACTTCAGGGTCGTTTGTGTGTTCCTAATAATGATAGCTTGAGGCAGAGGATTCTAGGGAAGGTACACAGTTCACGGTATTCTATTCATCCTGGTGCTACGAAGATGTATTGTGATCTGAAGCAGCATTTCTGGTGGAGGCGGATGAATAAAGACATTGTAGAGTATGTGGCTAGGTATCTTTACTGCCATCAGGTTAAGTATGAGCACCAGAGGCCAAGAGGCCTACTTTAGCGGATGCCTATTCCTGAGTGGAAGTGGGAGCGCATCACTATGGACTTCGTCGTTAGGTTGCCTCGGACCTTGTGGAAGGTTGACGCGGTTTGGGCCATTATGGATAGATTGACCAAATCGGCGCACTTTATTCCTATGAGTACTACTTATACTTCTGAGAGGCTAGCCCAAATTTACATTCGAGAGATAGTCCGGTTGCATGGTGTACCGGTATCCATTATATCAGATCAAGGTCCTCAGTTCACCTCGCACTTCTGGAGAGCATTGCACAGAGAGATGGGTACTCAGATAGACCTCAGCATAACATTTCATCCGCAGATTGATGGTTAGTCGGAGCGTACAGTTCAGATATTTGAGGACATGCTCAGAGCATGTGTGATTGATTTTGGGGGTCAGTGGGACTACTTCTTGCCTTTGGCCGAGTTTGCTTACAATAATAGTTATCAGTCCAGCATTGAGATGGCTCCATTTGAGGCTTTATATGGTCGGCGATGTCATTCTCCTATCGGGTGGTTTGAGCCTGGCGAGGCTAAGTTATATGGCATGGACCTGGTGAGAGATGCCTTGGAGAAGGTGAAGTTGATTCAGGAGAGGCTCCACACAGCACAGTCCAGACAGAAGAGTTACGCGGATCAGAGGGCACGTGATGTGTCATTTATGGAGGGAGATAAGGTTCTGCTAAAGGTTTCACCGGTGAAGGTCACTATGAGATTCAGGAAGAAGGGAAAGCTGAGCCTGAGGTTTATAGGTTCTTTCGAGGTATTGAGGCGTGTTGGAGAGGTTGCCTATGGGCTTGCTCTACCTCCCAACTTATCAGGAGTCCACACGGTATTTCATGTATCCATTCTCCGGAGGTATCATACCGACTTCTCTCACGTGGTTGATTTCAGCACTATTCAGTTGGATGAGAGGTTGGGCTACGAGGATGAGCCAGTTGCCATTATTGACAAAAAGGACCGCGAGTTGAGATCCAAGAGATTTTCTACGGTGAAGGTCCAGTGGAGGGGCCAACCAGTTGAAGAGGCGACTTGGGAGTCCGAGGAGGACATGCGGAGCAGATATCCACACTTATTCAGCACTTCAGGTATGATTCTAGACCCGTTCGAGAACGAACGTTTGTTTAAGATGTGGAGAATGTAACGACCCGACCGGTCGTTTTGCATATTCGGACCCCGTTCCCTTAAATAAGAATTCCCGTAGCGGCTTTCAGTAATTCATGACTTGCAGGGACGGGTGGTTTGGGATTCGGAAGTGTATATAGTAATATAGGAACACTTGGTTCCTTAAGAGTAGGCTTTTATGGCCAAGTTTGACTTCGATCAAAATTCTGAGTAAACAACCTCAGAATTGAGTTTCGCCGATTCCAGTAGCTTTATATGATGATTTCGGACTTGTGCGTAACTCCGGAATGGGTTTTGGATGACCTGGGAGCATTTTCGACGCCAAATAGCAAAAATAGAGTTTCCTTAAGTTCATAATTTTGTTTTGAACGTGTTTTTGTGTTATCAAGGTCCGAACAGAATTCTGAGATCGGGAATAGTTCCGTTATGTCATTTATGACTTGCTTGCAAATTTTGGTGTCATTCCGAGTAGTATAGGTCGGTTCGGCGCATTGAAACCGAATTCAAGAACTTGAAAATTCTTAAGTTTGATTCTAGGGGTTTTGAGGAGTGATTTTGAGTTTTAGCGTGGTTTTGGGTGTTCCGAAGGCTCGAGCGAGTCCATAATATGATTTAGGACTTGTTGGTATAATTGCACGGGGGCTCGGGTGGGCCCAGGTGCCTCCCGGATACCAAACGGGGTCAAAAACCAGCAGCTGCAGCTGCTGGTGCACCAGGTCTGGTGTGACCGCAGGTGTGGTTGCCCAGATCGCATGTGCGAGACTGCCCCTGCAGTCAAGGCCGCGCAGGTGTGACCCATAAGGGAGAAGGCCCAGATCGCAGGTGCGGACCTTTCTCTTCTGGTGCGGAAACCCCTCCACAGGTGCGATTCCCAGTCCCTTTGCCAAATTCCGCAGGTGCGAGCCTTGGCTCGCAGGTGCGACACCGCAGATGCGGTCCTCGAGCTGCAGGTGCGAGGTCACTGAAGGTAGTGACCCCATTCAATTCGGTACTTAACCATTTTTCACCATTTCTTCCACAGCATAAGCGATTTTGAGAGCTTTCAAGAGGGTATTCATCCTAGCTTCTAATAGGTAAGTGATTTCCATTTAAATAGTGATTTATTACATCAATCTTAGGTAGATTAACACCCAATTAGTATAAATCAAAGGGGCTAGAGTGGAAACCTAGGGTTGATGAACTTTAAAGAAATTCACCACTTTTTCACCGTGAAATCCTACAAAAGCTATATATTAATTATCCTTAGGCTATGGGTGAGCGTTTTCTTCAAAAATTTCCGGAATCCGAGCATGTGGGCCCGGCGGCATATTTTGGGACTTCTTCAAGAATGATGAATTAGCTAAGCTAGTAAGAGAATTTCATACTTTTGAGTGTATATTAACATATTTATATAATATTTGACTAGTTTCGAGTCCTCGGGTGTAGATCTTGGAGTTTCAGGCACGTTCTTGGTGCGAGAAGTAGGTTCCACACGAGGTGAATCTCTTTTCTAACCTTGTAAGAGGGAATTGTCCCCATAGGTAATTATAAATGATTGAATTGTCCTTAATTGTGGGGGCTACGCACGCACGAGGTGACGAGAGTCCGTGCGTAGCTACTACTATATTATGTCGGGTAGTCTTGAGGACTCACAAGCATGCTTATATGTCTTACTTGTATCCCTGCATGCATTCCTAGTCGATTATTATCCTTGAACTAGCATGAGAAAATGGAAGGTTACATTAAATCTTGTTGCTGCCATGATTCTTGTTTTCCAAGTGTGAACTCTATATTTCCTGAATTTCCTGATGATTCTGTGTATGTATACGAGTACCCGTGTCGCATATATGATTTGTGAGCGGAGTAGCCTTATATTATGTCAACCGCATCGCATGATCGATTCGTGAGCGGGGTAATAGATGCATCTATGGTTCGAGCCGTTTGACCCTTTGGCAGTTGCACATTTAATTTTTGAGTCGCTTCGGCCGTACGCCTCGGCATACCATATGCTATGTATTTGACTGAGAGTCTTATTATTATTATCAAATGAATTGTTCTATGTGAAAGGGGACTTTGGATTTTTATTATAGTTGTTATTTGTCACTTGCGGTAGGTGGTAGTTCATATACTCGATATTCCATGTCTACTTGATTTTCCATAATTTCTAACGCTGATTAAATCTGTCTAATTATATTATTGCTAATGACCCTAGTGAGTAATACATCTACCCCTCGTCACTACTTCTTCGAGTTTAGACGGGATACTCACTGGGTACATATTTGTTTATATGTACTCATACTACACTTCTGTACTTAATTGTACATGTTTTGAGGCTGGTGCATCTGGTTATCATGCCGGAGCGCAATCGTGAGAGTACTTTCTGGATTAGACTACACAGTGAGCTGCTCTCTCTGGCGTTCCTCAGCAGCAATGTGGAGTTTCTGCTATTTCTTTTGATATTTTTGTCTACCCTTTTCAGACGGTTGTATATTTATTTTGTCTACTTTGTATATTCCACTAGTCGCCTGTGGAATTGTGACACTAGGTCTTGGCACACGTAGTTGGTTTTCTAATACTTTTGCTATACTACATATGATGGCAATGATATTTTGAGTTCATTTAATCAAGTTGTAGTCACTTGACCGTTTTCTTTAAATGATTTCTAAATCTAAAATTTGACACGTACTTAAATATTTAAATAAGTAAAGTAATCTCGCTAGTAAACTGGTGTTGGCTTGCCCGACTCCGGTGTTGGGCGCCATCACGACCTGAGTTGGAATTTGGGTCGTGACATTATGCACACATGGGCTATTATTGCAAAGTTATTGTAATTAACCCTAAAATGTGGACATGTCTATTCATGAAATAATTAAAGTTTAGTATAAATATAAATGATAAAATTAAGCAATAAAATTATTATAAAACCATTTGTGATGCAATTAGTAATTGTTTATATGATAAAAATACTGGGATAAATTAATAAAAATCCTTAAGAAATGCAGAGATTATCGAAAAATATTAATTGATGATCATGCATTATTTTGAAGATATATATGCATTTTAAAAATAATATAAGAAAAATTGGGTATCAACAACAACTAAGAATTAAAACTAGAAAATTATTTTTGTTTGTTTGTTTGTTTTTCAAATGATAAAAAGGTTTAGGGCTATGTCCTTCACCTAGGTGTTCGCTTAATGGGTTGTAAGCCTTAAAGCTTATTTTATTGGCTGGGGTGTATTATAACTATCAACACTCAAGTGCCCACTCAATACCTCTCGGTCAGAGAGTGATTTTGCGCAATTTGACTTTCTCAAGACCAAATGGGTATTAAACAAAACAGTTGATAATAAGCTCAAGTCGGGTTTTACTATCTCTAGGTTCAACCTTTTAATTGGGTTTATCAATTTCTTGATTGACCCAATTCCTTGCTAGCATAGTTTTCGTAGACTAAGTCTCTCTTTCGCAAGTATAGACCAAATCAATTAGGCATGAAATAATGTTTGCAACCTTTAAATCTTCAATTAAAAGAAAGAACAATTCTAGATAATCAACACCCAACCATAAATAAGCAATAAATCAAACACCCATAAAGTTTACACACTAGGGTTGGGTCACAACCTAGTGAAAATCTAGCTACTCATGCTTAAATTAGAAGATAAATAAGAAATGATAATTAAACTCATATTAATGATTAAAATGATAAAACTAATATTCAAAAATCTCAAAATAGCTAAAACTACTAAAAGAAGTAAAGTAAATGGACGTTGATGTCAAAAGTTACAAAAGTTGACCTAGAAAGGTGAAACTATTCTATTTATATAGTGATGGAATTTTTGAACAAAATTTCCTTTTTCAGAGGTTCTGCGGCCGCACAATTCCATGTGTTGTCCGCACTTCCCTTCAGCTTGACATGATTGGAATTTTGTGGCCGCACAATTCTAAACCGCAACCGCATCTCTCTACTTTTGCGGTCCGCACATTTCTGACTGTGCCCGCACATGGCTTTTTTGCTGACCGCACAAATGCAACTGCGTTCGCATAGATGATCTTATGCGCCCACATAATAATTCTGCGGTCCGCACTTCCTTGGAACTTGAGTTGCATCTTATCTGAACCTTTGTACTTGCCTTGATTCTACGGTTCTAATGAGATTTGCTTCACAATTTGCGGCCGCAGATGACAATCTGCGGTCCGCACTTTAGAGCTTCTGTGCTTGTTTTTTTCCTTGGTTCAGATCACTCCTCCAATTGAGTATATTTTATCAGATTTCGGGAATACAATTAAACGCTTTTGGACTTAAACGAAAACAAAAAGATGCTAATAAGTAGTCAAAATCCCACTCATCAGCCCGCACATTTGAGTCAAAAAGTGTATACTCTCTGATGATAGTAAAAAGGCTATTTTTTGACCACGATGGGAAATCTGCGGTCTGCACATTTTATCTTGTGGCCGTAGATCCTTTCTTTTGCTATGTTTCCCTAAAATCATAATCTGCGGACCGCACAATTTCAGGCGCGGACACAGAATTCAAAAACTAAGAACAATCTAGTTTTTTTATATCTAGGTTTTGCAATTTTGTGCAAATTTTGACATGGTAACAACATAGAGACATGAAAATATGTCGACCCCGTCCCCATAGAGTATGTATTAGTTAACCCACTACATATTTACCCCCACATGAATGCACAATTGAATTCTATTGACAAATGGCATAAAAATTACTAATAATCTACAAACTAAAAGAAAAAGAATAACAAGAAATTGAAGCATACCAGATGAATGAATGTGGTGAGTGACTGAAAGAAGATGTGTGTGTGGATAGATAGATTCACCAAGAAATTTGAAAAGAGTATTGTTTTTGTGCTCAGAGAGGGAAAAATGTACAGTAACCTCTATTCCTCGATTATACTACTTGGTTTTGCTAAGGGAAGGAAGGGCGAGTGCGGCCGCACAATTCATATGTGGTCCGCATTCTGTTACCTGGTAACCTTAACTCAGCACCTCGTCTGCGGTCCGCACAATTTTGTGTGTGGCCGAAAATTTCATGTTGCAGCCGCAGATTTTCTTTTGCGTACGCCCATCGACCTTTTCTATGACATACTAAACTTCAGAGATTTGACATTTTCCACCTTTCATTAGTGCGGTCCGCAAGATAATTGTGCGTCCGCATTGCACTTTTGCTGCAGCAATGATAAATGTGTGGTCTGCACATCTTTCAACACTTAGCCACATTTTTGTCCACAGTTCCTGTAAGTCACACTCAACCCTGTAGCACACCTCAAATCAAATTAGAACAAAATAACAACTAACTACTAAAGGAAAAAGAAAAGAAACATGAGTTTCCTCCCAAGAAGCGCCTGATTTTACGTTGTGGCACGATGCATAATATTATTAATTGAAATAAATGACCACCACGACGTGGCTATCTCCAACTTTTCTCAAGTAGTGCTTCACCCAGTGGCCATTGACTCGGAATACTTTATTTTTTTTGTTCTTCAAGTCCAGTGCACCAAAAGGTGTTACAGCCAACATTTCAAAAGGACCACTCCATTTAGACTTTAGCTTCCCGAGAAACATCCTCAACATTGAGTTAAACAACAATACAATATCGCCCACCTTGAAATCTTTGTTCCAAATGTATTTGTCATGAAGATATTTCATATCTTCTTTTTACAAGAATGAACTTGCATAAGCGTGGTATCAGAACTCATCTAATTCATTCAAATGTGCAGCCCTCAAGTTAGCGGCTACATCGCAATCAAGATTCAACTTCTTTAGAGCCCGCATAGCCTTGTGCTCAAGTTCCACCGAAAGGTGATAAGATTTTCCGAACACCAACCGGTATGATGACATTGCGATAGGTGTTTTGTAAGCTGTCTGATAAGCCCATATTGCATCATCAAGCTTCTTGTCTCAATCTGTCTGATTAGCATTCACCGTTTTGGACAAAATACTCTTTATCTCCCGGTTGGAAACTTCCACTTGACCGTTATCTTGTAGATGATAGTGAGTCGTGACTTTATGAGTAACATCATACTTTCTAAGTAAAGTGTCGAAAGCCTTGTTGCAAAAAATGTGACCCCCAATCACTTATAATTACCTGCAGAGTACCAAACCTTGTGAAAATATTCATCTCCAAGAATGCCACCACCCTTCTCGCCTCATTGTTGGGTGGAGAAATGACCTCAACCCATTTGGAAACATAATCACCGTGACCAAGATGTAGGTGTTTCCAAAAAGACTCACAAAAGGACCCATGAAGTCAATACCCCACACATCAAAAATATCAATCTCCAAAATGGTAGTGAGAGGCATTTCATTTTTCTTTGAGATTCCACCGACCCGTTGACATTCATCACATTTTTTCACTAATTCACTAACATCCTTGTAAAGAGTGGGCCAATAGAAATCGCAACTTAGAACTTTGGCCGCCATTCTTGCTACACCATGATGACCACCATATGGCGAAGAATGACAAGCCCCAAGATTTTCACCTTGCTCTACTTCCAGTACACATCTTCTAATCACCCCATCCATACAAATCCAAAAAAGGTATGGTTCGTCCCAATATAATCTTGATAATCCTGTTTGAGCTTCTTCCTTTGGTTTGAAGAGAACTCTACCGGGATGATCCCGCACACAAGGAAATTTTCTAGATCTATGCACCATGGAACCACATTCAATGAAATATCCAAGAGTTTCTCATCAGGGAAGGAGTCATTGATCCCAAGGCCATCATGCGGCCTCCCCTCCTCCTCTAAATGAGACAAGTGGTCCGCCACTTTGTTTTCACTCCCTTTACTATCTTGGATGTCAATATCAAACTCTTGCAACAAAGAACCCATATCATCAACTGATCTTTGGAGTCCTTCTTGATCATAAGATAACGAAGCGCCGCATGATCTGTGTGGACAATAACCTTTGCAACCATCAAGTACGAGTGGAACTTCTCAATTACAAACACAATGGCAAGGAGCTCTTTCTCCATAACGGTGTAGTTGACTTGGGAAATATTCATGGTCTTACTAGAATAGTAGACCGGATGAAAAATCTTCTTGATGTGTTGCCCCAAAACAACCCCGACCACTACATCACTTGCATCACACTTGAGTTCAAAAGGGACACTCCAATTTGGAGCGGTGATGATGGGAGTAGTTGTCAAATTGAAATTCAAAAATTCAAAAGCTCTCATGCAATAATAATTGAAGTTGAACTTCGCATCCTTCTCAAGAATCTTGCACAATGGATTCACCACCTTAGAAAAATCTTTGATGAATCGCTTGTAGAAACCCGTGTGGCCTAAGAAACTCAGCACACCCTTTACTGAAGTTGGAGGTAGAAGTTTAGAAATCACCTCAATGTTTTCCTTTTCAACTCAATTCCATTCTTTGAGATTTTGTGGCCAAGGGCAGTTCTTGCCTAGACCATGAAATGACAATTCTCCCAATTGAGCCCCAAATTTGTTTTTACACATCTTGCCAACACTTTATCCAAATTTGCAAGACAATCATCAAAAGAATCTCCAACCATCGAGAAGTCATCCATGAAAACTTCAAGGTAGTCCTCCACCATGTCCGTGAACATAGTCATCATACACATTTGAAAAGTCGCCGGTGCATTTCACAAACCAAATGGCATCCGCTTGAAGGTGAAAGTACTATAGGGACATGTAAATGTTGTTTTCTCTTGATCCTATGGGGAAATAAGAATTTAATTGTAGCCCGGATACTCATCAAGAAAGCAATAGAAAGCACAGACGGTCAATCTATCAAGCATTTGATCTAAGAAAGGAAGTGTAAAATGATACTTCCTTGTGACTTTGTTGAGCTTGCGATAGTCCATAAACACTCTCCATCCGGTCACCGTTCTTATAGGAATGAACTCATTCTTGTCATTGGTGACCACCGTCATACCCCCTTTTTTGGGACACATTGAACAGGAGAAGTCCATGAAATATCGGAGATGGGGTAGACAATCCCGGCATCTAACCATTTGATAATCTTATTCTTGACAACTTCTTGCATAGGTTCATTGAATCTCCTTTGATGTTCAATATTTGGTTTGGCGCCTTCCTACAAGTTAATCTTATTCATGAAAAATGCAGGGCTTATCCCCCGAATATCCGCCAAAGTCCACCCATTATCCTTCTTCCTCTTTTGTAGCATCGCCAAAGTGAATTCTACCTACACGTTAGTCAAACAAGAAGAAGAATAACTAGTAAAGTAGAACAAGGACCAAGAAATTGATACCGAAGATGTGGAGGCAATGTTTTCAATTCCAAGGTAGGAGGCTGTTCAATAGAAGGCTTTGTAGGAGGAGTTGTCCTATTTTCAAGATCCAAGGAAACTTTTCGGGGTGCATAGTTGTACGACCCCGTTTCTTGTAAAGAGTTCACACATTCCATGAAGCCATCCATCTCGTCGTCATCAAAGTTGAGCAAGACGGCCTCCAACATATCACCAACATTGATCATAGCACTTGATTCATCAACAATAACATCGGTCACCAAGTCCACAAAAGAGCACACCTCATTGCTATTTGGTTGCCGCATGGACTTACACACATGGAAGACCACTTTTTCATCACCAACCCAGAATATAAGTTATCCGTCTTCAACATCACAAAGAGCCTTCCCCATAGCAAGGAAAGGTCTCCCAAGAATAATTGGCACCTCATAATCAACTTCACAATCTAGAATGACAAAATCCGCTGGAAGAATAAATTCATCAACACAAACCAAGACATCTTCAATCACTCTCAAAGGTCTCTTCATAGTGTGATCAACCATTTGCAATCTCATAGAGGTGGGTCTTGGTTTCCCAATTCCCAAGGTCTTGAAGACCGAATAGGGCATCAAGATGATACTTTCCCCAAGATCACAAAGAGCTTTTGCAAACACAGCACTTCCAATTGTATAAGGAATCATGAAAGCACCGGGATCCTCCAACTTAGAATCCATTGAATACACAATTGCACTCACTTGATGAGTGACATTTTTGGTTTAAATCATTAACCTCTTCTTTGTCACGAGATCCTTCATAAATTTCGCATAGTCGAGCATTTGTTCTAAAGCTTCAACTAATGGCACATTTATTGAGAGACTCTTCATCATTTGAATGTACTTTTTTAATAGATTCTCGCCATTTTTCTTGGAAAGTCTTTGAGGGTATGGAGATGGAGGCTTAGGCAATGGTGCCTTAGCCTTTTGCACTACCGGCTCCGGTGTATCAATAATGTGATCCCTAGGTGGGTTTACCTCCTCTTGAATCTCTCTCACACTATCATCAATATCAATCTGAACTTCATCCTTTAATTTCACCATATTGTTCGGGACCTCTTCTTCTTGTACCACTTGCTCATCATCCGCAAGTTGCCTTTTACTTGAGGTGGGTGCATTCCAACCTCTTCCACTTCTTATAGTAATGGCCATGACATGCCCCGTGTTGTTTCCACCCTTTGGGTTTACTACCGTGTCACTTGGTAGTGCCCCCTCAAGACGAGAATTTAGATCTTGAGATATTTGCCCCATTTTCACTTCTAAGTTGCGGATCGATATGCTGTGTAAGGAAATTTGAGCATCCGAATCGGCATTCTTTTCCATCATTTGCTTGAACGTATTCTCAATACGCCCCATCTCATTGTTCGAAGAACTTGTACCATATGAAGGATAAGGAGGCGGGTTTCTCAATTGTTGATACATCGGGGGCCTTTGAAAACTTGACCCCTGGTTGCCTTGATTATTGTTCCATCCGCCTTGATTTTTACCTCCCCCCTCCCTAATTTTCTTGATTATCGCCACTACAATTTCCTTGATAGTTGTTGTTATGCTAATTCCCTTGATTGTTTCCACCACTCTAATTTACTTGGTTGTTAGAATTCCAATTGCCTTGATTGTTTTGAGGTAGCCATTGTTGTTGGTTCGGGCCTTGAAAGTTGTTTCTTTGCCCTTGAAAGTTGTTCACATATTGCACCTCCTCCTCTTGTTCATTATAAGAATCATCTTGATCAAAATCACTATCTTTTTGCGTATAATTTTCCACTCGATTTTGCATGGACCTTTAGTCCTCCTCTTGTTCACCATCATATTCACTCCCTCCATGACATTGACTGCTTAGGACTTTGATCTTGTTTAAGTTGAGCCTTTGCTAGTTGATTCATGGTGGTGGTCAATTCGGCAATGGCTTTCCCATGGTCATGCAACTCTTTGTGAAGGTGGATCACGTTCGGATCACCTTGTGGAACATTAGCCAAGGATTGCCACTCCTATGATGTTTCCGCCATTTCATCAAAATCTCACACGCCTCCGCATACGGCGTAGTCATAAAGTTACCACCGACAAGTTGATTTACTATACATTAATTTGTGTTAATCCCACGATAGAAGGTTTATTGAATAATGTTTTCCGGCATATTGGGACATTCCTTGACCATTTTTCTATAACTCTCCCAAATCTCGTGTAGTGGTTCATTCAGCTCTTGCTTGAATGCCAAAATCTCATCTCGAAATGTAGCCATATGGACCATAGAGAAGAACTTAGAGATAAACTTTTCCGCCAACTCATCCTAAGTGAAGCCTTAGCCTCAATGCATCCTCGGAGACATTTGTTTATTTGCTCCCCCAACAAGTGTCCACAAACCCCTTCAAATGTTTTTATGCATTTTGACTTGGAGCACCGGTGAAGAAACCTCATTGCTCTAGCAAAGTGAGCATCATATTGGTGATAAAGTTTCCCGCCCTAATACGGGGAGGGAATATTGCACTAGCATATCCTTCATTGGATAACACCCGGTGTGCAGTCACTCATGGAGGAGGTGGGGGTGGAGCGGGGACATTGTCATGAGGCACTTGGCCTCTTCTATTGGCTTGAGGTTGAAGAGGAACCTCATCAACTTGCTCATCCTCGATATCCACATCCCCAAAAGACAAATTTCCGAGCTCAATGTTCGTCATGGTTGTACCTACGATTTCTCAAACAAGTTAGATAACACAGAAGGAAAAGAACATATTCCAAAAACACACCCAAATATATAGCTAACACCGTTTTAATTCCCCGACAATGACGCAAAAATTTGATCACGTCCACAACACACCTCAATATGAGATATGAAACGGTTGTATGCAATAATAATTATCCAACTAGGAGTCGGGGCCGAATCCACTGGAGTTATGATGGGAGTTAGGAATATATATTTGAAGGAAGAAAATGGGTTATCTAAGATTGTACTTCCACAACAAGGTTTTGTTTTATATTTCTATTGTTACTCTAATGAATGCAAGTTAAAGAAAATAGATTATAAATAAATATTTTTGCGGATTTTCCAATTGGATTAAAGGCCTAGGGCTGTGACCATAACCTAGGTATTTGCCTAATGGGATAAAGTCGATAATGCTTGTTTTGTTGATTGGGGCATCTTATAGCTCTCAACTCTACGTAACCCACTCAATACCTCTCGGTCAGAGAGTGATTTTCTCCAATTTGTCTTTCTCAACTCCTACTAGGTATCAACCAAAATAGTTGATAAGAGCTCAAGTCGGGTTATTACTATATCTAGGTTTAACCCTTTAATTAGGTTAATCAATATCTCAATTAACCCAATTCCTTGTTAGCTAAGTTATCCTAGACTGGGTCTCTCTTTCTCAAGTAAAGACTAAGTCAAATTGGCATGAATCAATGTTTGCAACCATTAATTCTAAAATTAAAGCATGAACTAAGCTAAATAGTCAACACCCAATCATAAACAAACACTAAATTAGATACCCATAAGGTTTACACACTATGGTTGGGTCACAACCCTAGTAAAAGTCTAGCTACTCATAATGGAAATTGAAGAAAATAGAGAAGAAAAGCTAATTAAACTCATAATGTAAGAATAAAATGATGAAATATAATGTTAAAACACCAAAATAATGTAAAACTTCCTAAAGAAGTAAATAAAAACGGCTATAGCCTCTTCAGATGTTCCAACTTGACCTACTTTTGTGAAACTCGTCTATTTTTCAGGGCCGAAAATCTCAGACAAAAATGCCTCTCAGGAGGTTCTGTGGCCACACAATTCCATGTGCGATTCGCTGATTTCTTCAGCTGGCAAGAAATGGAGTTTTGTGGCCGCACATTTAATTGCGGCCGCGGGGAAATCTTTTACGGCTGTACATTTTTGGATTGCGGCCACGAGGCAATCTTCTACGGCTTCACATTACTTTAGCGGTCCGAAATTCACAAAGGCTCCCGGACTTGGTCTTTTTTCATACTCTCTTATCTTCTTCGACTCTAAGCCCAATCCTGCGGCCGCACAATTCATTTGTGGTCCACATATTGCTGAAATTTGTGCTAAATGTTTCTTCATGGTTTGCGGATGTAGATGAAATTCTGCGGTCCACAATTTCTTCTACGACCGTAGAATTCTTTCTGCGGGCTGCACATCTTTGCTTCTGCCCCCTTTATTGCATTGTGCACCGACACATTCTTTTTTGAATCGGATTTCATCATGGGAGACCAAACTTTCAGCATTCCTGCAATTTTGCATAATTTCATTAGTTTCGGGAACACAATTCAATACATTCGGACTAAAACAAAAGCTAAAAGCTGCTAATAAGCAGTGAAAATCCGCACTTATCAGCCTACCTCGTTCATCTTTGCATGGTCCTCTCGTTCACCAGGCATGGAAGGTAGCTGGCTATGCCCATTGGAGCAGATAGAACCCGAGCACCTCCGGTACCGTAAGAATGATTGTTCGATTGCGGCCGTGGTCCATGCTTGGTGCGGGAAACTGCTTCACCAGTTTTGGGCTTGAATCGGCCCGCCATCTTTCGAGGGCACGTCCTTCTTCAGATCTTCAGGTCCGCCAGCTCGGAAAAATCTTCCAAAGTGAACATGTCCATGCCATCGAAGAAAGAGTGGAGAGGGTCGTCTGTACCGTGAACCCCTTTGCTTGAATTTTCCTTACCCGCTTAGGCCTCTTCAAGCATGGACTCGTTATAGGAGGGTGTCTCGATGATGTCTATCACACTGGTCGCCTCCTTCAGAATAGAAACAGCTTCAAGGCTCCCTTTTCAAGCATCGTCGAGGATCAAGACCGAGGCTGGAAGGGGCAATTTTGTTCGGGTAAAGACTGAGTATATTATCCCTCCCGATTTCCTGCCATTTCCCGAGAAGTAAAATGCATCTCGTAAGTGTAGTATTTCCGTAGGTGTCAATTTTTATTCATTTCCTTTCTCTTCATCAGTATTTGTGGGCGTGCAGTTGTTGCTCAGGTTCCCAATGCAGTTCCCCAGCTCAAGGAGTGCATCAAAGGAATTTACAAGTAGATGTCATACTTCAAGCGTGTGTGGCACAAAAATTTGAAGTGCATAAGGCACTCCTCTAAATAGTTAATACTATGCCCCAATCTTACATAATGTTGATCTTTTCTCATTTTTTCGCAGGTTTTCCTAAGACCACTGAACTTGGGCCGCTGGAAGGGGACGAGGATGCGTCCTTATCCATTGATCTCTTCATTACGGGACAGCCCCAGGCTTCCGCGGGGGAGAAGAAGAGGAAACTAAAGTCCTCGGGCTCCCCGGGTTTCGAAATGAAGCCAAAAAATAGGGCGGCTTCCTGGGCTCGTAAACCCAAGAAGAATACTAACTCCCGAGTACCGGACTCTAACTCGCTTCTCCAGCTTAGGGATAAGTCTGAAGAAGACGATATCTTTGTCGCTCATGGATCGACCCCTACTGAGGAGCATAAGACAACTGAGGAAAGGATCCACGAGGCCGATCCCCTTCTGAATCAAGAGGCGGAAGCAGAGACGGGGACTATACAGATGGAGTAGGTGGTCGAGGTAAACCTAGGAGATTCGGTGTTGTTCACAAAATAAAGTAGGAGGATAACGATCCTCCAAAGAGACGGGTGGATTTTCCCGAGGCACACCTCGTACCTCTTACAAAAATCCAGAACTACAGGGTCTAGCGAGCCCAGCGTGAAGGGTTAAGTGTAAAAACTTAAATATCCCTCCACATGGGTAGTGATATCGTCCTTAGGCCCGGGGACTACCACATCCTTGCCTACCCATTTACAGTTCTCTCGGATAATGGGAAGGGTATCTTCGGTAATGGAGAATATGTATCTCCATGACTCTTCACCTCGATCTTGTTTGGATGAGGCTTTATCAACCTTGAGTCGTCCCCGATTTAACATCCTCCGGGTATAAAGCTTTTCATGGGGAGCTCTGGGGCCGCTTCGGGAGCAGTAACCTTGGGAGAACCTGCTGAGGAACCAATTTACAAGTCTTAGCCATCGTGATCTAGAAAGTATGAAGACTTGAAGGAAAAGTGTGAAGGTTTGAAGGAACAAGTATGAAGGTTGAAGAAAAGAGTATGAAGGTTTAAAGGTAGGATGAAGATTTGGGTAGAAACCTAAGAACAATTATGAATATTTGAAGATCAAACATGAAGATATGAAGATTTGAAAGAGTTGATAGCCTCTAGAGAATTCGAAGGAAAAAGCTAGGGTCGGAATGTAGAAGAAGTACAAAAGGTTGAATCTTTTATAGGAGAAAATGTAATCAATACACGATGTTTCACATTCAGAGGCGAACAGTCGATGATCGACACGTGTACGAAGTCAGAACGACATGACTGATTGGACATTTCGGCTTATTCATCATCTTGGTTGTAACGTACGAAGGAAGGAACCGAGATGCATCTATTGTTTCGGTGAACCTACTCTCTGAGAAATGAGGGGATTATCTGTATACGGGTGAAATCAGGGTTCGTACACACCCCGACTTCCCGGTAAGTCAAATGAAGTAAGAGTATGAATGTATGAGATCGAGACTGAATCTAGAAACACTTTGAATCGAGGCTAGAACGCGGTACTCGCCACTGGTCCCGACGAGACAACACTCCCCGAAACAAGAACGAGCTCCAAGACCTCGGAAAGAACTACAAATGGTTGCACGTGACTAATAGAGGACTGTAATATCCGCACCCGACCAGATATTACGACGCGGATCTCGCTCGATATTGGTAGTGTATCAGTAATTGGCGATAAAGTAGGATTTTACCTTTTTTAGAATTGTACTAGCGATGAAACTCTCCTACTATATAAAAGGGAAGCTTTTTATTCAATAGGCACATTGTAACACGCATGTGAAGCAATGCAAACTTATTTCTCTGCTTTCTACCTATTGAAAAGTTCTTATTTTAATCATTAATCTTTATATACATTTGGCTTCGAATCGAGGGCCCAACCGAGGACAAAACTATTGTTCAGCTTAAATCTGTAACGACCTGACCGATCGTTTTGAGCTCTAGTGTGTCGTTCAGCGGTTTGAGGTTATGAGCAGCTCTATTTCAGGTGTTATGACTTGTAGGTGTTGTCAGAATTTAATTTTGTGAGAGTCAAATTGGAAGGAAATTTCTCATTTTAGAAGCCTTAAGTTGGAAAAATTGACTAAGATTGGAATTCTAAGTAAATGACCTTCAAATCAGGATTTGAAGGTTCATACAGGTTCGTATAATGATATCAAACTTGGGAGTACATCCGGATCGGGCTTTGGATAACCCGGGAGCATTTCGGCGTATATTGTGGAAGCCAGCAATTTTGAAGAAATTTCCTAAGTTTATCTTGAAGTGCATTTCAGTGATATTGATGTCTGTTTAGGATTCCGAGCCTGGGAATAGCTTCGTATGGTGATTATGGAGTTGGGAGCGTGATCGGAAGTGAATTCGGATGTCCGTAGGTCATTTTGAAGTCATTTGACTAAAGATAGAAATTTGAAGGTTTTTGAGAAGTTTGACCGAGAGTTTGACTTTTTGATATCGGGGTCGGATTCCAATTCCTAAAGTTGGAGCAGATCTGTAAGGTCAATATGACTTGTGTGCAACATTTTGGGTCAATCGGACGTGATTTGATAGGTTTCGGCCTCGGATGTAGAAGTTTGAAATTTCAAAGTTCATAAAGCTTGAATTTGAGTGCAATTCATGATTTCGACATTGTTTGATGTGATTTGAGGCCTCGAGCGAGTTCGTATCATGTTTTGGGATATGTTTGTATAATTGGTTAAGGTCCCGAGGGCCTCGGGTGAATTTCGGACCAAAGAGTTGCATTGGTTCGGAGTGTTGTGAAGTAGTATTGAAGAAGCGGTTGTTAGAGATCGTGGTGTGTCGTGGTTAAGAACTGAATAGTTATTTATAATGAAGGAAGCTCGAGAAAGATGATCTTCGGGGAGTTTGAAGTCGTCGTGATCTGCTGGTTTAAGACCTGCAGAGAATGATATTGAATTGGACAGCATACGACGAAGGAAGACATGTGAGAAGTGTCAGGCGGCGGCTAAATTTCTAAAAGGCCAAGCGTAAGGAAAGGAGGTCAGGTAGTTCCTAAAGGAATGAGTTTAACCAAAGTGGGAGAGTGGCAGCATATTGGTGAATTAGAGGATATTGTAGCGCATTTAGTAGATGTCCTTGAGGAGCGGACGGACTGGTAAAGTTGGTGAATGAGAACAGGCTTAGGATGTGGTATTGATGTTGTAGAGAGTGTGCAGTACAGCATCGTTGGAAGGTGTTAGTTGGTAATTTCCACATGTGGGTTATCTCTCGTGGCAAGGTTAGCGGTCGTATAGTTGGCAAGTTTCTGCAAGGAATTCTAGTGGTTATTCGGTGGCAGGCCGAATATATGAATGATTCTAGGGAACTTGAGTATTTAGGGAATGCCAACAGAAGAATTTAGAAGGATTTCGGTGGGGTCCAGAGTGGTGCAAGGAGTAGCTTCGGGATAAGTGGGTGAGTCCCATCGCCTGCAATTGGGTTGCAGGATTATCTTCTCATGGGGTTGCGGATTATCGGCGTATTGGCAAGTTATTGCAGCTGCAGAAAACTGTTTTGACAGCAACTAGTGCAATCGTGGAGCTGAATTTGGAAGCTTATTCTCGAAATATATAAGGAATATGAAAATTTGCAAAACATAAAAGTTTCAGTCCTTGTATTCTAGTATCCATAAAGTTAAACCATTCATGATTTGGACATTTTATCAAGAAGTTATGATCGATTGAAGATGGCTGGTGGAGCAGTTTTGACAGAATTTTCTGATGCCTGGAGCCGACTTTAGAATCTCATATCTCGGAATATATAAAGATTTATATGGTGTACAACCTATCAAATTAATAATCTTCGAGTCTAGTTTTTAAATATTCAAACCGTTTGTCATTTGGATATTTCTACAAGGAGCTATGGGCGTTTTAGCAGAAGGTGTACAACAAGGGAAAATTATAATAAGATGTACAACCTGGACAGCGCAAGGTACAACTCGATGAAGCCTGGGCAGATTGTTTTAAACACGAGTTTTGGCCCATTTCTTTCATTTCTTTCATTTGGTTTGGACAATTTTGGAGAGCTCAAGGAGGGATTTTCACCAAGCAACACTAGGTAAGTGATTTCTTCCTATTTTTGAGTTAATATGTGATCTTACATGGATTTAGACATGGAAAATTAGTATAAATTTGGGATTTTTGGGGAAGACCTCGAATTTGGAATTTTGGACGTTTACCATGAATTTGAGCATGAAAAGTAGAGTAAATTGTATGATTGAGTTAGTAAAGCTATGGGTAGAATTTATCATCGAGAAATTTCGGAATCCGGGCACGTGGGCCTGATGGCATTTTGGTTTACTTTTCGAGCGGAGTTGGAAACTTATATAATTTGAATTGTTACAAGTATTAGAGTGAATTTTTATTGGTTTTCCCATTATTTGTATAGTTTTGGGGCGTTGTGCATCAATTGGAGTCGTCGGAAGGGCTTGGAAGCCGGTTATGAAATTTCGAAGCGAGGTAAGTCTCCTTTCTAACCTTATGAGGGGGAATTGTCCCCATAAGTGAACTAATTAAATGTGTGCTACTATTTGTGGGGGCTACGTACGCACGAAGTGACGGGAGTCCGTGCGTAGCTACTATTATGTTTATGTCCGGGTAGTTTAGGACCCGCAAGCATGTTTTATTTGTTGTTCTTGTATCTTTGCTGACGAATTTCAAAATGTTTAAACCTTATCGAACTTGAAAAACAAATTTCTAGAAAAAAAGATTTAAATACTATCTTTGTGACCATTAAAAGCGAAATTTCCATTTCTTGGGTAATTGTTTCCCGATGTAGACGGGATGGACTGTTTGAATGTGTATGCTTATGTGTGACCGCTTCGCAATTTATATTTCGCGAGCGGAGTGTTATTTCCCCTACTCTCATGGGAGCGGGCCGTACGCCACGGCGAGATTGAAAGATACATTATGGTTAATATTGTGTGTGCACGTGACCGCTTCGCAATTTACATTTCGCGAGCGGAGTGTTATTTCCCCCACTCTCATGGGAGTGGGCCGTACGCCATGGCGAGATTGAAAGATGTAACTATGGTTCGGGCCGTTCGACCCTCGGCAGTGCACAAATATGATTATTAATGTGGCTCAGACCGGTTGTCCTTATTCCGTATGCGCATGTAAATTGTTAATGATTTCATGGATTTTTAAATGACAAGATATTTGGGGGAAAATGAAGTAGTAATTGCTTATTTACTTCCAGTATTTATTTGAATTACAGTTATCTTTAATGTTTACTGCTTTTATCATCCTCGTATGCCTATTACTGATATCATATCTTGTTAAATTATTTTGTTAGACCATAGTGAGTGTCAAGTCGACCTCTCGTCACTACCTCTTCGAGGTTAGGCGGGATACTTACTGAGTACACATTGTTTTCGTACTCATGCTACACTTGCTGTGCATTTTGTTGCACAGTTACCTTCATAGCAATATGGCTGGCTTGGAGACCTAGACGAGCTGCATCATTCGGGACGACTCGCAGTCGGCAGAGTCTTCCTCTATGTATTGTATTCACATTTTTATTCCTTGTCCAATTTGTATTTCGGGAAAGTTTTGTAGAAATTATAAAATTCTTAGATGTGTTTAGGATGTATTTATAAAAATGGAATATTAAACTGTCATATTTACTTAGCGGATTTTATTCAGTTATCATGTAATAAAGTGAAAGGTAATGATTTCAAAAATGCTAAAACAGGAAATTTAACTTAATCATTTAATGATTGGCTTGCCTGACAGTGGTGTCCGGCGCCATCACGGCCTTATGGATTTTGGGTCGTGACAACTTGGTATCATAGCACTAGGTTTCACGAGTCATGAGCAAGTCTAGTAGAGTCTTGTGGATCGGTACGAAGACGTTTGTACTTATCCTCGAGAGGCTACAGGGCTATTAGGAGTACTTCCCTTCTTGATTCCTCATCGTGCGATTCGATTCCTTTGAGGATTATGCCAATGTTCTTCCTACTCAATCTTATACGTCGCAAAGCGCTTGCTATGAAACGTGGATTTGAGGAATTGAAATGGTGCTACGGATATGGTGCGAGATGTTTTTCATGTGTAGTTGGTTGTAGTTGTTGTTGTTGCCCCGCAGAAGAATATTATGTTGTTTCAGCTCGGTTGTTGTGTTTTTTAGAACTTTGAGGCTATGCTCAAATTGTTATGATGCTTACGATTGGTTATCACGCGGTGTTGATATGATGGTAGCATGCTTACCCATATGTCGGGGTAATGAATGACTTGAAGGGAGGTCTTCTCAGAGCATAATGTCGAGATTTCAGTATTTTAGTTCCGGCGGAGGAAGGGAAATTGGACTATGAATGTTCAAGTCTAGGGGAATAAAGTAATAAGACATGGTGTTATCAAGAGAGGTGGAGTTTTCATCTATGATTTAGTATCGCTGTTTTGATCGAATAGCATGTGTTAAGTTCGCTGGTGTTATAGTTCTTCGGTTGCATTGGGTCAGAGTGTTGTGAAGTAGTATTGACAAAGCAGTTGTCAGAGATCGTGGTGTGTCGTGGTTAAGAACTTCTAGTTATTTCCAATTAAGGCAGCTCGAGAAAGATGATCTTCAGAGAGTTTGAAGTCATGGTGATCTGCTGGTTTAAGAGCTATAGAGAATGATATTGAATTGGACAGCATACGACGAAGGAAGACATGTGAGAAGTGTCAGGCGGTGGCTAAATTTCTAAAAGGCCAAGCGTAAGGAAAGGAGGTCAGGTAGTGCCTAAAGGAATGAGTTTAACCAAAGTGGGAGAGTGGCAACATATTGGTGAATTAGAGGATATTGTAGCGCATTTAGTAGATGTCCATGAGGAGCGGACGGACTGGTAAAGTTGGTGAATGAGAACAAGCTTAGGATGGGGTATTGATGTTGTAGAGAGTTTGCAATACAGCGTCGTTGGAAGGTGTTAGTTAGTAATTTCCACATGTGGGTTATCTCTCGTGGGAAGGTTAGCGGTCGTGTAGTTGGCAAGTTTCTGCAAGGAATTCTAGTGGTTATTCGGTGGGAGGCTGAAGATATGAATGATTCTAGGGAACTTGAGTATTTAGGGAATGCCAACAGAAGAATTTAGAAGGATTTCGGTGGGGTCCAGAGTGGTGCAAGGAGTAGCTTCGGGCTAAGTGGGAGAGTCCCATCGCCTGCAATTGGGTTGCAGGATTATCTTCTCATGGGGTTGCGGATTATCAGCGTATTGGCAAGTTATTGCAGCTAAGGGAAAAGGAGTAAAATGGTAATTATGCATGGGATTTGATAAATGTGTTTAAAAGTTGGCCCTATTGGACCAGGGTTAGGCTTTGGAAGATTCAAAATTTATGCTTAAGGCATAGGCAAGTTGTTAGGGTAGTGACTCAGTCACGTGCTTCAATGAAAGGGTGTTCGTGTGCTAGAAGAGACTTGGAGTTGATTGTATTCGGGTCCAAGTTAGAGTGGGTGACTCTCAATAGCGGTCATAGAAAACTCGAAGGTTAAGAATACGGTGTTTAAGGGTTTCAAGCAACAGTATGATTAAGAATCGAGCTTTTGCAATATAATTTTAGAGAGAGGGAAAATGGTTGGAGTGCACTATGTTATTTTCAGCATGCAGGATAGTATTAGAGGAGTGAGAGAAAGAAACTCAGGGTTGTAGAAAGATTATCAGGAGGGTATGAGATGGGTTCGGGATTTAGGCAGCATGGTCTCTTGAATCAAGGTCACTCAGGATGAGTGAGGGTTGAGTTTGCTATGAGTGAAGGAAGTTACTATTATTTCTGAGGCAATTGAAGATAATTAAAAGAAGATAGAGTGGTTAGCCATGGTTGAAATGGCGCACTTACGGCAGTGATCAGTTCCTTCGGTGTGATTGAGTTAAATGTATGGTTTGTGCAGATGTGTGTGGGGCTTTTCGGCCGATGTAATGGATTTATTTGGAAGCATTCAAGTATTATGGCTTGTCAGGTGTAGGCCGATCCCAGAAGGATCATGGGGGTATAGACTATCGCCTGAGGATTTGCATGTTTTGTGATTATGAGAATTCACTCGTATGTTGTTATGGTTCTCTTGAATTGAGGTGAGAAAAAAAAGGTTTCTATATGAAGGGGTGTTCACCCTATTAGTGATTCAAGAGTTATGATGGAATTCCTGCGCTATCTCATATTGGCATGCAGGTGCAGTAAGCAATATGTAATTTGAAGCAAGGATCAAGATTATGGTTCGGTGTTGACAAGGATGTCATGAGCTCGGGTGAGAAAGAAGAAGGGATTTGAATGTCTAGAGTAAGCTGGTATTGTCTCCAGTGTCACCTGAGATCGGTGTTTGGTGAAAGAGGATTTGTATCCTGGTCATGGGTTCTTGATGTGTTTTGCAGTATTAGTGTGGTCGGTGGTATGGATGTGCAGACTTGTTACCTCATGGGAAAGGTCGTGGGAGCATGACCATGAATATTTAGACTGAGTATAAGGAAGTGTAATATTGCTTATGTGAGAATTTATGCTTGGGAGGCATTCAGTTCATTGTGTTGTGGATTGTGCGGTGTTTGTCCCGGATATGATGGTTGTTCCTGCGTGTTATGAGAAGAAGTGGGTTATTATGGACCTAGTTAAGGCTATCAGCCTAGTTCGGTGCGAGTAGAATCAGCTTGAAGTGTGTGAATGGGTTTAAATAGGATTATGGGCTTCATGTGAGGCAGATGTGTTCCTTTCAGTATATCGCTCCTCAATGAGGGGTGCTGGAATATCGGATGTTGTTCCGTCTTCGTTCCTTTCATGTAAGGTTATTATTGTGTCGTGTGAGTTGTGAAACGGCTTGACAAATTCCTATGTGTTAAGATTCAGTGTAGTGATGATGTTATGTGAGTAGGAGAGCTCTTGAGATTTCAGAGTATATATATATATCGCACCTCAGTTGTGCTTCATTTTTTTAGCATATGGATCTATCAGTCTCCCCAGGATGGTTTTATGCACTTAGCGTGCTTATGACCGGTATTCAGTATTTTGTAATGGTGAGCAATTCAGCTCCGTGTATATCTCCTTATGTGAATTTTATGATGGGATCAGATGGCACGCCGCCACGGATATGTTATTTGGATTGGGTTGCACGCCGCAACAGGATGATGTTGAGTGAGGTTCCTATATTTATTTTTCTTGTGTTTTGCTTCCATTTTTCTAAGGAAATCCATGTTAGTTGCGTGAGTTGAGTAGTCTCTTCCTGAGTCATTTTCTTATGTATCATGTTCGAATTGTGGCCTATTGGCGCATTGTGGCATCGTGTGAGACTGTTGGTCATGTATGGGGTGATTGGTTGTCTGAGCAGCTCATACTGGGTGAGACGAGACTATTGAATCAGGGATTAGTGCGATAAGATTTTGTGAAGTATGGAAAAGAACAAATGTCAGTATTAGCATAGTAATGAGGTGATGATTTTAGTCAAAAAGGAGAGAATCAATGTTTGGTTAAATCTGCAATTGGTTAGCAATTTCTACACATCTCCTCCGTTGTCGTGGTATCGTCAGCATTATAGCAAGATGTATATGTATATCAGCAGATGCATTGGGAGCATCAAATTCGTGGAATTTTGGCTATTAAGGTTCATGGAACGTCATTGTGGTTAGATGATGAATTATGCGGTGCATGGTGCTAACTCAACAAAGGTACGTAGTCGTGTTTTGGTACCTCGTGTGGTAGTTGATACGGTATTTATATATTGGAAACAGGTCTGGCAGAGAATTTCAAGTGTTGGAACTGGGTTCTGAGCTTATTGTATGGATAAAAGAGGATATCTTCAGATTTGATCAAGCTAATGTGCTCAACTGGGTTGTGGTAGCACGGGAAGGTGCCCGAGGTGTTAAATAGCGATTTCAGATAACTCCAGAGCAGTTCTTGGCACGTTCGAGGACGAACGTATGTTTAAGTACGAGAGAATGTAACGACTGGACCGGTCATTTTGAGCTCTAGCGCGTCGTTCAGCGGTTTGAGATCATGAGCAGCTCCGCTTCATGTGTTATTACTTGTAGTTGTTGTCGGAATTTAATTTCGGAAAGTTCGGAGTCAAATTGGAAGGAAAATTCTCATTTTAGAAGCCTTTAGTTGGAAAAATTGACTAAGATTGGAATTCTGAGTAAATGACCTTCGAATCAGGATTTGAAGGTTCTTGCAGGTTCGTATGATGATTTCGGACTTGGGTGTATGTCCGGATCGGGCTTTGGATAACCCGGGAGCGTTTCGGTGTATATTGTGGAAGTCAGTAATTTTGACGAAATTTCCTAAGTTTTGCTTGAAGCGCATTTCACTGATATTGATGTCCGTTTGGGATTCCGCCTGGCAATAGTTTCATATGGTCATTCTGGAGTTGGGAGCACGATCGGAAGTGAATTCGGATGTCCGTAGATCATTTTGAAGTCATTTGGCTAAAGATAGAAATTTGAAGGTTTTTGAGAAGTTTGACCGAGAGTTTGACTTTTTGATATCGGGGTCGGATTTCAATTATGAAAGTTGGAGCAGGTCCATAAGGTCGAATATGACTTGTGTGAAAAATTTGGGGTAAATCGGATGTGATTTGATAGGTTTCGGCCTCGCATGTGGAAGTTTAAAATTTCAAAGTTCATAAAGCTTGAATTGGAGTGTGATTCATGATTTCGACGTTATTTGATGTGATTTGAGGCCTCGAGTGATTTCGTATCATATTTTGGGACATGTTGGTATAATTGGTTAAGGTCCCAAGGGCCTCAGGTGGATTTCGGAAGATAAACGGAATGAATTTCGGACCAAAGAATGTCTGAAATTTTCTGCAGAAAACTGTTTTGACAGCAACTAGAGCAATCTCGGAGCTGAATTTGGAAGCTTATATCTCGAAATATATAAAGAATATGAAAATTTGCAAAACATAAAAGTTGCATCCATTGCATTCTAATTTCCATAAAATTAAACCATTCATGATTTGGACATTTTATCAGAAAGTTATGATCGATTGAAGATGGCTAGTGGAGCAGTTTCAACAGAATTTTCTGATGCCTGGAGCCGACTTTAGAAGCTCATATCTCGGAATATATAAAGAGTTACATGGTGTACAACCTATCAAATTAATAATATTCGAGTCTAGTTTTTAAATATTCAAACCGTTTGTCATTTGGATATTTCTACAAGGAGCTATGGGCGTTTTAGCAGAAGGTGTACAACAAGGGAAAATTATAATAAGATGTACAACCTGCACAGCGCAAGGTACAACTCGATGAAGCCTGGGCAGATTGTTTTAAACACGAGTTTTGGCCCATTTCTTTCATTTGGTTTGGACAATTTTGGAGAGCCCAAGGAGGGATTTTCACCAAGCAACACTAGGTAAGTGATTTCTTCCTATTTTTGAGTTAAATATGTGATCTTACATGGATTTAGACATGGAAAATTAGTATAAATTTGGGATTTTTGGGGAAGACCTAGAATTTAGAATTTTGGACTTCTACCATGAATTTGAGCATGAAAATTAGAGTAAATTGTATAATTGAAGTAAAGCTATGGGTAGAATTTATCTTCGAGAAATTTCGGAATTCGGGCACGTCGGCCTGAGAGCATTTTGGTCAACTTTTCGAGCAGAGCTGGGAACTTATATAATTTGAATTTTTACAAGTATTAGAGTGAATTTTTATTGTTTTGCACGTTATTTGAATAGTTTTGGGGCATTGTGCATCAATTGGAGTCGTCGGAAGGGCTTGGAAGTCGTTTATGGAATTTCGGCGCGAGGTAAGTCTCCTTTCTAACCTTGTGAGGAGGAATTGTCTCCATAGGTGAACTAATTAAATGTGTACTACCTATGGACATCAGACTTGCTTGCTTGAAGGTCTGTCTTTCGGGTTGATGTTGGGCCTGCTAAGGCTCCCTATAGTGTAATAAATAACTTTATGTAATTCATTCATATTGGTCTGCGATAATGTAATAATCCTTATAAAAACAGATATTGGGTTATTAATAAAAGTTGGGGAGGGATTGTTATATATCTTTGACAGGTTCGGGTAGAAATCATGCCTATAGGTTATTGTGTGTGATTCTTTATGTGCATACCATTAGAAATCATGCCCATAGGACCTTGTCTCACCGTGTGAAATCTGAGGTTTCATACTTTGCATCCTAGAAATCCTGATTATAGGTCGTTTATCAATTCTGCATCAAGAACCCATGTTTTATGCATATTTTCAAATCTCAATGTGCATTAGAGATCATGTATATAGGATCCTATTTGTGTAACTTAATACACTTGCCTGGAAATTTGTTTAAAGTTCCTACTCACATAGATGTCATACATATAGGAGATATAAAAGTCAATTTAGATATCATGCCTATAGGGTGAAATCAGTTTTCAAACGTAGAAAGCATGTCTATAGGAAATAAATAAATCAGTTTCAGCACCTAAAAATCATGCCTATAGGAATTAATTAATTATGTATATTAGAAATCATGCCTATATGAATTAATTAATTCTGTAAATTAGAAATCATGCCTATAGAAGTTAACTAATTCTGTAAACTAGAAAGCATGTCTATAGGAAATAAACAAAACTGTTCTAACACTTAGAAGTCATGCCTATAGGAGTTAACTAATTCTGCAAATTAGAAAGCATACCTATAGGGTCTAAGAGATAAAAACATGTCTGTTAAAATCAGTAACTCGTTTATGAACTATGGTATAGGTCTATGATTAACAGTTGTAGATACCATGCCTATAGGATTCTGTTCTGGTCATCACTTAGGCAAACTTATAGGAATTCTAGGGCTAAAAAGAATTGTGATTTAGTACTGCTTGAAGTTTGCCCAGATTTAGAGTTTTAACAAAATCAGTAGGCAAATTGATAGGTACCACTGCTCGCTTTAATAAAATGTCGTCTTGTATTCTGTTTATGTTCATCTAGATATCCTGCCTACAGGGTCTTAAATTGATAAAAGTTCTTTGTTGGGGCTGCGTGCATTTGCTGTTTACTTGTGGAGGTTAACATGAGCCCCTATTTGCTCTTTATGTGACAGTCCTATCTGAATTTTTTTGTCGCTTAATTTTCTCATTTTTTAGCAACCTAAGTCGGTCTAGAACCACCTTAAATAGAGGTCCTAAACACCTCCAAGTCCATAGGTAAGGGACGGGTAGTGCACGCATAAGGCACGAGTTAGAAGCTACTAGAACGTTTAAGTAACAACTGAAAGATAGTATTTGGGTAGTAAAGGAGATGATGACATGTATGATAATGCTATGTGTAGCACCCTAACCTTGGGAAACTTACCAAGTATTTCATAGAAATGATCCTATAGGCTAAAAAACTTAGGACCCCTTTAATTCCTGTTTTAAATAATAGTTGTCTAAATTGCTGTATTTTTCTTTAAAGACTAATTCGCTAAATTAAGTTTGGTCGAGACCCGTCGTTGTGAACCTCGAGGGGTGCCTAACACCTTCCCCTCAAGGTAATTTCGAGCCCTTACCCGATCACTAGTGATGCAAACTAGTTTCATGAGTTAATTAATCTAGGTGCCCTAACGCACCTTAATCTGTTAGGTGGCGACTCTTCAAATCCCATATCCCATCCCAAAAAGAAGGGAGTTGTCTCAAAAATGTCGAAACCCGGACTTCGCAAGGAAAACGGTGCGCGACATGTCGTTGTTTGGTAATGCTCTCCGATAAATAGACCCGGAGGACGTGGTACCGATGCCTCCAAGGGAAGGTGTTTTGCTCGAGCCTTGATATGAGGGGATCCTCGCTTTGATTCTAATTGCTTACGATCACGTCCATACTCCTTTAGCCGCTTGGGGTAACCGGGGTGCTAAGTGGGCTCGATTTTACCCGTATATAGATAGTCCAATCATTTCTCAGAGAGTAGGCTTTCCAAAACGATGGGAAATAATAGATGTTCTCTGATTACTTCATTCGTACATTACGACGAGGGAGCCGAAATATTCCATCAATCACATCATTCTGACTTCATACACGTGTCTCTCATCCGCTAATTTCACCCGAATGCGAAGTCTTCTGTCTCCCTATAAAAGCTTCCTCCCGTTGTTCTTTTTCTACTTTTTGACTAAATTATTACCTTCGATCTTTCCAGGCATCATCAAACCTCCATATCTTCATCCTAGTTCTTCAATTTTCTTTGTGATTTCCAGATTTTTATCTAGAATTCTTTAAATCTTCATACTCTGTTCTTCATCTTCAAAACCCATTTTTTTTCAAAGCTTCACATTCTTCAAATTTTCAAACCCCTCCCAAATAACAATGGCCAAAACATCAAAATTTGTTCCTGAACAAGTTGTCTCTTCATCTTCTCAACTGACTGTCGGTACTGAGGCAGTTTCCCCTGAAGTAGTTGCCCTTGAAATGGCTTCTCCCAACGTGGCTACTAACGAATCGGCGCCCGAGTCTATTTTGATAGTGTCCATTCCCCAGGGCTGCTCAATTACATACGACTTTAAATTCGAGAAACCCTCACTCAAACAGGACCGGGGTAAATGAGTATCAAGGTAAATATGATCTGTGACTGAAGACGTTCTTCCCATAGTTCGAAAGGACTGCAATTGGGAGGGCAATAATGTAATAGTCCTCAGACCCGAGGACGTCGTCACTTCCTAAGTGGAGGGGTACTTAAGTGTTTATACTTACCCCTTCATACTAGGCCTAGTAGACCCAGTCGTTCTGGATTTTTGCAAGAGGTACGAGGTGTGCCTTGGACAAATCCATCCATCCCTATGGAGGATCGTGATCCTCCTCTGCTACTTTGTGAACAAGATTCACGATCGACCACCTACTTCGATTATATAGTCCCTGAATGTTCCGAGGGGGACTGATCAAGCTTACTCGCTAGGCTAGCAAGGTCCCTTTTTCGAGTATCGACGAAGACCGAGACCAGGGCTGGCAGGGACTCTTCGTTCGAGTGAAGGCCGAGGATTTGATCCCCCCCGAAGACAAGACATTCCTTGAGAAGTGGAATGAGTATCGTAAGTGCAATCTCTCTTTAAAAGTCCAAATTATTTCTCTTTAATTTTTTTCTTTTTATTCATGTTTGTGGTTGTGCAGATGTCACCCTGGTTTCGAATGCGGTTCCCCCAGCTTAAGGAATGGATCGAGGGCATCTGCACTCAGATTTCGTACTTCGAGCACACATGGCGCAGACTCTTAGAGGGCCGATAAGTGGCTCGTTCTCATGGTAAGACCTTTTGCTGAATAGCCAATACCATGTTTCTATCTTTTATTATACTAACTCCTCTTCCCTTTTGTTATTGCAGGTTTGCCTAAGAAAATTAGGCCTTTAGAAGGGGAAGAGGATGTTCCCCCGGCTGTTGATCCCACGATTGCTGCCACAGAAGAAAAGAAGAAAAGGAAGAGAAAATCTTCGGGATTCCCTGGCTCCGAGGTGAAGAAACCAAAGAAAAGGGTGCTTCGCAAGCCCAAGAGTGGCTCTAGTTCTCAGGTGCCGGATTTCTACTCTCTTGTCCGAATTAGGGACGAGCTGGAAGATGAACCTATTTTTGTTACCCATGGGACGGCTTATCCCGGGGAATCAGAGGCATATAAGGGGGAGACTCGGGAGATTGACCGCCCTCCAACTCAAACGATCGATGTGGTTACCTGGGGTGAGACTCCCCAGGATGTCGACTCTGCTCCAAAGGAAGTGCCCGGTGTAGTTTAGTTCTCGGGGATGCCCTCCTACACGGAGTCCATTCTCGAGGAGGCCCAAGCGAGAAAGGAGAAGTCCAATGAGGGGGTCCATGATGTGAACGATCCCCTTCACTCCGTTTTCGATAGTGTGGACTCGTCTGCTTTGGAATACTTCTCTGAGCTGGGTGAACTGGGAGTTTCGAAGAAGGACATATCCTCAGAAGCTAGCGGGCCGAGCTCGAGCCCAAAATTGATCAACCAGTTCCCCGCTCTGAGTGTGGACCCCGGTCGTAAGAGATCCGTTATACTGACCGTCCTGGAGGATGTCAGGGTTTTATCTTCTCCTGTGGGGATAGCTAGCTACCTCTGATGCCTAGTGATCGAAGAGGACTAGGCAAAAATGAATGAGGTGAATGTGCCATTCCTTTTCAACGAGGCGCAGCATGCACTGAACCTAGTATGGAATCATAACTTTCCATTGATCTATTGTTATTCGTGTTTGATGTTTCTCACGTATTTCGCCTTTTTGCAGGCCTCGGTACTTCATCACGAGAGTTTCCTTTGATGTTGGGTTAAGGTTGATCAGCTTGAACTCGAGATCAAGGAGCTTTCCCAAAAAAGGGACATGTACAATTTCTCAACAAGCAGCAAGAGGGAGTCGCTAAGAACCTCCAGGCCGAGCTGGATGAATCTTATAAACAAGCATCATCATTAAGGCAGAAGCACACCGAATTGGTGGAAAAGGTAAAAGTTTTTGAAGTTATAAACGAGGGTCCAATCGTAGTGGCTAAAAAAACTACCTCACAAGTCCAATAGAAGATCGACCAGACCGACCAACTCCGAAAGGATATGGACGAGATCCAAGTAATGGCCGACGGGTGGAAAAGCAAGATGGACCTGGTGGCATCGGAGAATGAGACCGCCCAATCCAAGCTGTCTTTGGTGGAAGTTCAGCTACAGGTGACGAAGGAGAAGGCTGATATGCGGGCTCGGCAAAATGAGGATCTCCGAACACAACTGGGCTCGGCCATCGCTGAACGGGATGCCCTTGGTAAGGAGCTTGAATAATGAGGTCCAAGTTGGAGATAACCTCGATCGATGCTAACGAGATAGTGGCCTAGTACAAGGCCGATGTCGAAGCAATCGAGGCCCTCTACTGCCGAGTATGTGAGGCAGCTATCCCGAAGGGAGACCCTCAAAGAAATCCAGGACCGAGGCTTTGACCTATCTTCCGAGATAGATAAGGCAAGAAGACTTGAGGTCGAGGAAAAGAATCTAGTTGAACCCCAAGGTGAAGAGGGATCCAAGGGCTCCGAAGAATTCGATGTCCCCGATGGTTTTGGTGACGAGTCGGGCTCCGCGTGAATATCATACGTGAATGCCTTAGGATTTTCTTTCTAGTTTTTGTATTCAGTACATATTTCTTGTTGAGGCCGTTTTTGTTGGGTCTTTGTAAAGATATTCCGGAATATATAAATTTTTCCCCTTTTGGCAATTTCAAAGCTTTCTATCTTAGCATCTTTTTTTAATTGCAAATATTTCTATTGCCTTAGCATAGAATCATATGTAGTAATAAGTCATTATTCGGAGGTCCGAACAAAACCTTTCATCGATGCAATTTTTGCTCGAAACTTTTGAAAACTCGGATTGACCAGGATTTTTCCCAAGATGCTTGCTTAAATGTTTTTAGGCGATGCCTTTGCCGAGTGTAACCTTTTAACAGGTTTAGAATTGGAGGCCATACGTTTTTATTTCGGACTCCCCCGAACCATTTTTTAGGGTGGCTGTAGCCTTTTAGGTTCAGGTGCTACCTAATAGATTTTGTGTTTTCAGGTTTCGATAACCGAGCCGCTCGAACATATTTCGGACGACAGTCCCCGAGTGGGGGTAGCCCTTTTGGCTCGAATAGGGGTGGCCCTTGGGCTCGATAGTCCCCGGGTAGGAATTGCCCTTAGGCTCGACGCTTTTTAAGAAGAAAAAGTATGTAATAGCAAGGTAGAACTTCCTTTCATTTCTGTGTGTAATGTACAAGATTGAAAGCATGTAAAAGCTTGTAGTATGGCTAAGGTGGCCTGCGCAGGCACGTTTCACTTGACTGTTTGGCTCTTACAATAAATCCTAACCATCGAGCCTAGACTGTTTAACCACAAAGTTTCCTTCTTTCCTTGCTAAGAAGCTCGACCCGATGGTAATGTCCCCCAATATTCGAGGTCGATCTTGGGAGGGATAGGATACTTTTGATCAGAACAATGACTCCGATTTAAAACTAGTCTTCGATTCTAAGTTAGCACGATTTACTATTGCATCGTTAAAATCCTTGTCGGAAAACCCATTTGGGACAATATTGGTTCAAGGGAAAAAGAGTTCAACGTGTGCTTTCAAACCTAATAGTCACATTATCCTTTGGTTGTTGCCTACAAGTGTTAGTCCGATTCATTATATTAAAAAAGGTGAATGAGGTCGTAACTTAGCAATAGTACCGCTTTAAGTGCGCCACGTTCCTGTTGTTTGGTATCTGTGGACCGTTTTGTCCTTAGAGTTTGTACGAACCCTTACCGTAATCCTGATGACTCGATATGGTCCTTCCTAATTCAGTTCCAGCTTCCCCTCGTTCGAGTTTCGAGTGAGTAGTGTTACTTTTTTTTAAAACCAGGTCCCTAATATTTAAGTGTCGGAAGTTGGCTCTTCATTTGTAATATCTTTCTATCCGTTGTTTCTAGGCGGTCAACCGGACTAGGGTGGCCTCGCGCCTCTCGTACAATAGTTCCAGGCTCGTGCTCGTGGCCTCACTATTTGATTCTTCGGTCACATATCGGAACTTGAGGATCGATTCTCCCATTTTGACAAATATTAGTGCTTCGGCACCGTATACCAATGAAACGGAGTGGTCCCGGTACTAGATTTTGAGGTCGTACATTAAGCCCACAAGACTTCGGTCAAAATTTCCTTCCATTTCCCTTTGGAATTGGTCAACCTTTTCTTCACGCTTTGATGTATGGTTTTGTTTGTAGTCTTTGCCTGTCCGTTCCCACTAGGGTGATAGGGTGTTGACAAGATCTTTTTGATCTTATGGTCCTCAAAAAATTTTCTTACCTTGTTGCCGATGAACTGCTTCTCGTTATCACATACAATCTCAGTCGGTGTTCCGAATCGCCATATTATGTGGTCCCAAATAAAGTCGGCGAGTTATTTTTCCCCGAATCTTCTCATACGCTTGAGCTTTGACCCACTTATAAAAATATCCAGTTATAAACAATATGAATTGAGCCTTACTGTGTGCCCATGGTAGGGGACTGACAATGTTCATTCCCCACTTCATGAATGGCTAGGGTGACAAGGCCGAATGTAGCAAATCTCCGGGTTGATGGATCGTGAGTGCATGCCTCTAGCAGCCGTCGCATCTCTGTACAAAGTCCTTCGCATCTCTCTCCATGTCGATCCAGTAATAACTAGTTCTGATTATCTTACAAACCAAGGATTCTTCCCCCAAATGGTTTCCATAGGTGCTTTCGTGAACTTCCTTCAAAACATATTCAGTGTATCCCGACCCCAAGCATATGGAGCGTGGGCCATTGAACATTCTTCTGAATAGAGTAGCTTTAGACAGGCTAAACCTGGCTGCCTTCATGCGTAGAGCTCTCGATTCTTTAGGATCCGAGGGAAGCTTCCCATTCTTTATGTAGTTTATATACTTGTTTCTCCAGCCCCAAGTTAAACTTGTTGAGTTTATTTCGGCATGACCTTCTTCCACTACCGATTTCATGAGTTATACGACCATTCCTGAGCTGAATTCATCATCATCAACCAATGACCCCAAGTTAGCCAGAGCATCGGCTTCGCTATTTTGAGATCCCGGGGTACATGATGTAGGGTTCATTCCTTGAATCGATGCAGTGTTACCTATAATTTGTCCAAGTTCCTTCACATTCGTTCCTCTTTTACTTCGAACGTCCCATTGACTTGATTTAGCACAAGGAGGGAGTCACACTTAGCTTCGACCACTTCGGCCCCAGGCTTTTAGCCAATTCGAGACCTGCAATCATGGCCTCATACTCGGCCTCATTGTTATTCAATTTCACAGTTCGAATAGATTGCCTAACTACGTTACTAGTAGGCGGCTTCAACATGATGACGAGTCCAGACCCTTTTGCATTTTAGGCACCGTCCATATAGAGGGTCCATACTCCCGAGGAAGTCCCCAAGGTTAACAACAATTCCTTTTCGACTTCGGGTTTTAAGGCCGGCGTGAAGTCGGCCACAAAGTCTGCAAAAATTTGAGATTTGATGTTAGTTCAGGATCGATATTTGATATCGTACAAGGTAATTTCTATGGACCATTTGGCCAATCGGCCCGAGAACTCGAGGTTTTTGCATTATGTTCCTTAGAGGGTAAGAAGTTACGACGTATATGGGGTGGCATTGAAAATATGGTTTTAACTTTCTAGAGGCGCTTAGCAAAGTGAGCGCTAATTTTTCTAGGTGAGGGTACGTTGTTTCGGCCTCATTTAGAGTTCTTATAACATAATAGATAGGAAATTGCATACCTTCCTCTTCCCCGACTAAGACTCCACTTACTGCTATCTTGGATACCTCTAAGTACAAGTACAACTACTCCTCTGCCTTCGGAGTATGGAGTAGGGGCGGACTCGAAAGGTATCGTTTGAGTTCTTTTAAATCTTGTTGACACTCCGAGGTCCATGAAAAGTTATTCTTCTTCTTCGATAATGAGAAGAACCGATGGCTATTATCTGAGGACCTCGATATAAATCGGCCCAAGGCGGCTATGCACCCAGTTAGCCTCTGAACGGCCTTGACACTGTCCACCACGGTGATATCTTCTGTAGCTTTAATTTTGTCGGGATTAATCTCAATCCCTCGGTTGGACACCATGAATCCAAGGAACTTTCTGGATCTGACCCCGATGCGCATTTCTCCAGATTTAGCTTCATATTGTATTTCTTCAGTATGTTGAAGGTTTCCTGCAAATGTTTCAAATGGTCCTCTACCCGCAAGGACTTAACTAATATGTCGCCAATGTATACTTCCATTGATTTCCCTATTTATTCTTCAAACATCAGGTTAACTAGGCGTTGATAAGTGGCACTGGTGTTTTTTAGTCCGAACAACATTGTGCTATAATAGTAGGTGCCAAATTTAGTGATGAGGGAAGTTTTTTCTTGATTTCCCGGGTCCATCCGGATTTGGTTGTACCTGCAATAGGCGTCGAGAAAGCTGAGTATCTCATGCTCGGCCGTTGCATCAATCATGCGATCGATGTTAGGCAAAGGAAAAGAATTCCTGGGGCACGCCTTGTTCAAATCTTTGTAATCTATGCACATTCTTAATTTATTTCCATTTTTAAGCACTACTACTACTACTACTACTACGTTAGACAACCAATTAGGGTACTTAACTTCTCGAATGGAACCTATCCTAAGAAGTTTGGATACCTCGTCCTTGATGAATGCATTCTTGACTTCGGACTGAGGCCTCCTCTTCGTTTAACCTGGTGGAACTTCGGATCCAAGATTAGCTTATGAATGGCTGTTTCTGGCGGGATCCCTGTCATGTACAAATGGGACCAAGCGAAACAATCTACATTAGCTATAAGGAAATTAATGAGTTTTTTCCTGAGCTTGGTATTTATCCCTGTGCATAGATATACCTTCCGATGGGGCAAGTGTTCGATCAGTATAACTTGCTCCTAATCCTCGACCGTTGATTTGGTGTCATCGGAATCGTCAGTGGTGATAACGACCTAGGAACTCCGTAATCATCATCCTTGCCCGCTTCTTGCTTCTCCGGTTCGGTCAGGGTCGATGATTGCTATTTAGTTTCTTCCTTCCTAACCGGTTTTGAGTTATTTGATGTCGAGAGTGCAAACATCGGGATCACCTCATCGACCACGAACATTTCCTTTGAGGTCGACTGCTCTCCGTAAACATTCTTGATCCCTCCCTGTGTGGAGAACTTCAGTACCTTGCGTAGTGTTGAGGGTATTTCCCTCGTGATATGAATATATGGCCTTCTGTATAGAGCATTATATCTCATATCCATTTCAATCACATAGAACTTCATTTCCTGAATGGTACTGGCAGTGCCACCGGCAGGGTTATCTCCCCTTTAGTAGTTTCGCATGCCATGTTGAATCTGTTTAAAACCTGGACTGCAAACACTATTTGGTCTTGTAGACCCAGCTACTTTACGACTCTTGATATGATGATATTGGCCGAGCTACCTGGATCAATTAACACACGCTTAACTCGAGATTTATTTATGAGTACAAATATTACCATTGCATCGTTATGCAGTTGCACCGATGCTTTTAGTGTCCCCATCGTTGAAAGATATGTTCCCTTCCGGCATGTATCTCGGGTTCATTTTTCCCTTGTAATGGACACCTTAGTGCGCTATAGCGTTGGCCCCTAGGAGATGTCGACTCCACCAATGATCATGTTGATGATGTGCTGAAGTTCCTCTTGCTCGGTCTGTTTGTTGGAGTTCCTATTCCTGAAGTGATTTTTGGCTCGATCACTCAAAAATTCCCAAAGGTTCCCATTAGTGAATAACCGGGCCACTTCTTCTCTTAGTTGTCGGTAGTCTTCGGTCCTGTGGGGGTGAGTGCCATGATACTTGAACATCAGGTTGGGGTCTCTTTGGGTAGGGGACTGCAATGGCCAAGGCCACTAGGTATCTTTGATGCGTCTGATCGTAGATATTATGCCGACAACATCAAAACTAAAGTTGTATTCTGATAATCTCGGTCCTCCCTGGCCCCGAGTGGCCTATCAAAATCGTTTTTACTCATGAGTCCACGACTATTGTGGCCTCGATCGCTCATTTTTCATTCCTCGTAGGGTTACGTCCGGATCCGTTACCCCTTCTATATCCAATGTACGATTGATACCAATCTCAGTTCGGTCTTGGTTCATGATCGATGACTCTTTTAGACCTGTCATTAATTCTGATGGGATACATAGACTCTGAAGGGGCTCCGAGTTGATTATCACCGACTCTGATTTTTGATTGGTACCTGTTATGGACGTCAGCCCAAGTTACCCCCGGGTACTCTATCAAATTTTGTTTCCGCTGTTGTGAAGCCAAAGTTCTTTAGGGGTTGAGTCATTGAGTGAACGCTTGAACGGCCCAATCGTCTGCGACCAGAGGCAGGTCCATTCGTTCCATTTGAAACCTCGACACGAATTTCCTGAGCATTTCATTATCTCTTTGTTTCATTTTAAAGAGGTATGATTTTTTTGTCTCGACCTTGATGGCCCCGACATGAGCTTTTACGAAGGCGTCTGCAAGCATAGCTAATGAATCAATGCAATTAGGGGGTAGGTTGTGATACCCTGTCATTGCTCTTTTCGATAGGGTTTTTCCGAACTTTTGTAGCAAAACCGACTCGATTTCGTCATCTTGTAAGTCATTTCCCTTTATGGAACACGTGTAGGAGGTCACGTATTTATTTGGATCCGTGGTTCTGTTATACTTTAGAATTTCGGGCATACAAAATTGTCACACCTCCTTTAGATACACCCCAAGGGGGTATGGGAGTTTTTCCAATTAAAGTGACATTATTCGAAATGGGATTATTTTATTTATTAGAGTCGCCACTTGGAATAGTTTATTTGGTGTTCCAAGTCACCGGTTTATCTTAAACCCAAATCGAGGAAATTTGACTCTGTTTAAATTGTCTGCGAACCAGAAATCCGGGTAAGGAATTCTGTTAACCCGGGAGAAGGTGTTAGGCACTCCCGAATTCCGTGGTTCTAGCAC